>JBBJLS010121586.1:0-17667 GCA_037577275.1 Bryconaethiops microstoma | reverse complement strand
TGATTAACTACAAGTCAAGTTATTATTTGTTGTTCCTACAACTTGGTTAAGTGACAAGACTTTTGTCAGACACTGTATGTTCATAAATGTATACTGTAATGTAGTAAATGGGATTTATCACAATAATCATAAATATCGTCATACAGCCCACCTCTAAATATAAGCACAGCTTTACCTAATGCTCAACTCTCAGTACAGTATCGCTCCTACCCCCCTTTCTGAGTAGGCACTGTTTAAGCTTTTATGTGCACGTTTGAGGTTTTAAACAGTGCATTAAATCATTAAGTCAATAAACCAGAATGCCATTACAGCTGTTGAGACAGGAAAATACTATACTAGCAGTTAGCACTAAAACCTTTTAGACAGACATGCACACACACAGGAGAACAAGAGTAAAGGCTCATTTATTCTCCCTTTAAGAATTTCCTATACACTGAATTATTGGTGGCGGCCTGCCATAATGTTAACACTGAACACCACAATATCAAAACTTTCACAATATCAAAATTTTGTGTGTGTGTGTGGGGGGATAGTTTCAAACTTTAATAAAATGGCGCATTTAAATTCTTATTGTCGCTGCTGCACTCTGAGAGGAACAGATCTTTGTTTTTTTACTCTAACTTCATCAAAAGGACAGACCTGGAAAATAAACTGAGATAAAACAGTCTTAAACTTTATATAATGGTGTCTGATTCCTTATCATTATACTGGGACTACCTGCTTCAACACATTCTGAGTTTAGCTTTATTTTACCTGAGTACTATAACAGAGTTCTCATTTTCTTCTCTGCTCTTCCAAATAAGAGTGTGTAGAGAATACATTTATCTCTGACTGCATTTTCAGTCAAATTTGGTGATTTAGATCGATGTATATGACAGAATACTATGTGTATTTAAAATTGTATTTAAAAAAATGTAATTCCTTACACATACTACATTTATAACTATCTTTTTATAACTATCTTTTTTGAGATGATGGGGAAAAACAGGACAAGGAGAGTTTGTCCCATACAGTAGATCAGCAGGCCAGCTTTTTGACAAATACTTTATTCACTATTACATACATATATTAAATTATATAAAAGTATAATACATTGCGCAGAAATTATTATTTGCCATTTATTGTGATAAGTACTGATTTTGACTTAAATGATCGTGATTATATTACATTTGCCAGAACAAACTGACCAACCACCCACCACAGATGGAATCTAATTCTTTGGGAAACACTGAACAGTCACTGCCCTCATACTTTCATGTGTGCTGTGTATTGGCAAATAAGCAATACATACACAAGAGGAGTCAAAAGTCTCTGAGAACAGCAAACATGGCAACGATGGTCGTTATACTGTACATGTAATGTTTTCCCTGTGACTGCATGATACAGGAACATTAAAAAATTTAAAAAAATCAAATATTGTTCCTTTTTACCTTAGTCTTAAAAAGGTCTGTCATTTTTTTATTTATTCATCTCATTTGAACTATTAGCTACACTGCCCCCATTATGTTGGGTGGTACCACTCTGTTACATTTATATCTGCAAGTTTTCAAAGGTTGTCCACAAATTCAGATGAAAGTTCATTTATGTTAAATCCATATACGGATACAAACGGAGTCTTCTGTTAGTATTCTTCTTTATTTACATCCATATTTGTGCACATTTCCTAAAAGGTCACTGTGACGGATTAAATGGAGCAGTAACACCTGAAATCATACTGGTCAAGAGATTCGACAAATACATTTTTAAAAAAATGGTGGAACTTCTTGAGGGGAAGTTGTGCCAGTAAGGAATTTTAAACATCTATATCATGTTACATGGACTGAGCAAAGGGACAAACTGTACATGTACATTATTATTACCTTCTCCACCGTCGTAATGTTTAGACTTGTAAGAAACGTATGCCTCTGCCCTTTAGTGGACGCATTGCTTAATATTCATGGAGGTATGTGGGCAGTTTTGGTTACATCTTTTTATGGGTTTATTTCTGTAAGTAAATGGGCCTTAAGAGAACATAGAATATCTCTTAAATGAGCCTTAAGAGAACATAATTTACTTTATAGTAAAAGACAAAATCTGAGTAGTAGCTAAAGGGTGAATGAGAGTGAGTCGATCAGTCATGCTTGAGTAATTTGTAAGTGCTGAGTAATGCAACTGGACACGGAATGATGTGATTGCTATATGAGTCGTGTGTTTCCTTTTAATTGCTTGCACTTAGAACAACATAAGGAATCTATATTGCGTATGACTTTTCTCAGTTCATAAACCTCTCGTAATCTTTCCCCTCACTGAATTTTATTGGCTTCTTTTGGCTTCTGTGTTGTCATGACATTATGACGCTACGTCAAGGGGTCTCAGCCCTCACATTACCCCAACAAGGGAAAATGGGGGATACAGGCTGGTTTAGACTGGAAACACACAGAGGGACATAAAATTCCAAATGTGACTGAGCAGCCTTGCCCTTTCACCAAGAAGCGGACCAGATCTAATGAAAGGGCCCTCTTTACCTTGTTAATTATGTCTTCTTGTTAATATAACTTTCATCATAGCATATACTGCATGCTTCTCTGCTTATTCCACACATGTTTCTGGGATTCCTTATCCATAGTACATTACCAGTTCAGTTCTATCAGTTCAACCAAAGTGTGTTAAGGATTCCAGAAAGTACAATAGCAGTGAGAAGATCTTTAGTCAGGTACAATCAACAATAACACAAAATCACAGCGATGATAAATCCCTCTCAAGGTTATACCCGTGCCGAACTCTAGCTCTGAGCAACAAGATTCAAACATTGTCATGTTCATGATTCAATGCAGACCACTTCAGATCTCAACATTTAGAGGATGGCATGGCACCTTGTATCAGGACAACGGCCTGAAAAAAAATTACTAAAGCAACTACAGAATTTTTCAGGGTCAAAGAAAATCCTTTCCTGTCCAAGTCAGTAACCTGACCCGAGCCCCACGGAACATTATTTCACATAAAGAAGACCGGGGACAAAAAGGCATTGAAAATATCTAAAGAGCATCAATAACAAATATACTCAGCATATAATGATGCATTTGGGAGGCAGATGTCATAATTTGCATAATTGGTAAAGAATTTGCAGAAGAGCAGCTGAAATTCTTCACTCTGAACACGTACTGCAGCGTTTAATTTAAAATCAAATGCTTGAGTACAAAACAACAAAAACTGCCACTGTCCAGTGTCTTATATATGCATACTGCAGTCTATAATTTCATCATTGATAACTACTAAGTGTACCTCTACAGATCAATCACTCACACCTATGCCCTGCAATACATAAAATACACTTCATCACACATTTTGTGTGATGACAGAAAACTAACCACATGGCTCACAGCAGCAACTCAAACCACAAGGTTACAATAAAGTACAATAATGGTTTTTGTGGTCTTGTTTGTAAAACAAAGAGATGGAATTTTGCGACAAGACAAAATGAAGAACTGGAGGATGGATGCTTTCACATTTACAACATACATTACAGTGGAGCTGTGATATCGGCAAGTATCATCTATTATGATTCCACGATCTGGTGCCACCCAGCGGTGAATGTCTTCCGGTGAGTGTTGTCCTTGTTTTGTTGTAAACTAAAAGTTGACACTTCAATACAATTGTTGAACATGTGAATTCCTTATTTTTTCCCTTATTTTATTAGCTTTCTGTTCACTGATTAGCAACAGTTGCTATTGATTATTAGCTCAGTTAAGCCTTTAGTTCTATAGCAGTGTGACGGTTGGAGGCCTCTAGAGGCCGTCCTTTTTCTGTTCTGTTTTGGGTCTTTCATTATGAAATCCTGAGCACACCGGTCTTGTTTGTTTAGATTATGTGTTTCCACTGGCCGGCGTGCTCAGAGGAAATTAGTCTAAGTTTCTATTGGTTTGTTACAGGTTTTGTTTTGTGGTGGATCTTAGTGTCGTACCACCGTCATCCTGGCTTTAGTTGAGAATTTCTCCAGTTTCCTTTTGTTTGTAGTTGAGTTTCGTTTCTGGGCCTCGTGCCTATTTACTTTGTTTAAATAAAGAAGTATCGAAACGGATGTCTGGATGTGGGAGATCTGAGGGATAATCGTGACGAGCAGTATGCCATCACTTCATTACCTGACTGAGAAGATAATTTTTTTCTACTACTTTTCCTGTCACAAATAGGTGAAGTGTGTGCTTATGTACTTGTTTTTGTCAAGTGGATTTTTGCTTTTTTTTTTTAAATCATGTATTTATTTTTACTACATGGATTGTTTTCTGTTTTTCATGCTACAAACTGCACAAATATCTGAAACCAAAATGCTTGGTTATGCATTTTCCAATTTAAATAATTTGACTAATTAAATTCAGGGATTAAAAAAAAGGACAGAAAAACTCAAGCGAAACGAGCAAAACACACAAATATCTTCTTCTACTTTCGAATGCTCCAGTTTTATTAGGGGTTGTCACAGCGGATCAACTACATACCCTCGCTTTTGCCTTTGCCACTTCTCTCTTTACCTTAAGGTTAATCTCCTTATACACATGTCTACGTTCTTCATCTCTCTCCCTATTCTACTTCTTCTTCACCTCTGAATACTGTCCTGTACTTCCTCACTTCACCACCAGGTTTCCTTGTCCTCTTTCCTCTATCCAGATGCCACCCCTAGCACCTTCCTAGCTGTCTTCCTTACTACTTCTGCAGAAGCTGCCCAGCTAAAACATACATTATTATACAGTAGTAAAAAGTAAATGGTTTAACACATACGTCAGAGTATGTTTTAACTTCAATTCTGGGCATGTAAATAATAAAACTTAATGTAAACCACACTGTACGTATGTACAAAACAGTACATCTGCCTTGTAAATATGTAAACTGTATGGTTGTCTCTAGAAAATGCAACTGCATGAGAATACAGCATTAAATTTCAGTAGTACTTGAATCAATACAACTCTCCTGACCGAATCAAATGAAGAAACAATCAGAGGAAGAGGTTACAACATCATCATTACTGTTTTTACTGCTCTTATCTTTGTTTCTGTCCACTTTCTGCTGTAACAATGCAAATTTCCCACTTGTGGGACTAATAAAGGTTTATCTTACCAACACCTAGTAGTTAATAGGGGTCTTAGTTCTGATTTGAGTCTGGGCCTTAATTTTGAAAAGTGTTTATGTAGCAATGTCTGTTGTGAAAATAATACAAATAAATTTGAAAGATTTTCAAGAAACCATCACAAAATAGGTCTTTTACCTGTGGCTGGGTTGGGACCCTCGCAGGCTGGACATGGTATCTTCAAGGTTTTGCCGAAGGTCAAGAACATTCTGTACTGTACGTTTTCTATGAGACTCTGGATCTGCAGGAGAAAGAGACAGTTAGTACTTGCTCCACATTGGGCCAGAATTTTTTAGGCATGGACTTCACTAACAAAACCCAATTTCCTTCATCAAGCTAGTTCCAATTTCTTGAATAGCAGTAGACAGATCAGACTTGCTGGATGCGGCCGTCATGGACTATTTTTTACATTTCCACTATACATTTCCAATTGTACTGTTTGCGGGCCATGTCACCGACATACACAGTAACTGAGTTACATACTCAGTTACTGAAGAAACATTTTAACACTCCTTGCTCTGTGCCAAGCTGTATTATCATACTGAAAAATCAACAACATTCAAAAGATTCAGAACCGTGTCCAAGATTTCAATGCATACCTATGCATTAACAGTTGAGGTAAGGATCGCTATCCAGCCATGTTACCCTTTGCTTTATTGTTTTCATCAGGCAGTAGGGGTGATCTTTCCTTTTCACTGTTTGGTGAGGGGTGAACTACAAATTTCTTTTATCCATGAAATGAATATAAAGAAAATGCTGGTTATAGAAATGTTGCTTTAATAAATACACTTGTGCTGAAGTACATGTAGTGATACCAAAAGTGTCTATTGCTGAGACGGAACAGTTTTACAGAAAAACTCATTTTAAACTGAACTTGCACATTACTGTTTAATAAGTATAAAAGACATCGTAGAATGAGACAGTCGGTATTGAGAATGAAACTTCACCACGCGCCACCCCGAGCTGACAAATTAAAATCTGTGTACACCGGTCACACAACAAATTTTTATATTGTGGCTCATCACTTTACTCTAGTTACCTTCAGATGCCCTCTTAACAAATTTTAAACCCCCCACCCTGCCACGCAAAGCGCCCGCGCACACAGATGCACAGGGTGGTCGCCTCCAGACTGGCATTAGTTTATTGTCTCTTTGGAATTGGGCTTGGCTAGAAATTCCCATGCAGTGGTCACTGTGTGTTTGTGTATGTGTGGTGGCAAGGGTGATCTATATGTCTGGTCTGTGACTTGGAGTTAAAAATGAGAAAAAGATTTGTCTTGTTCATGCATAATCTCATTAGGAAATACATCACAGAGACAGAGCTGTTTGATCTATATGTTAGGCATGTATTAGTCAGCTTTGTATATACTCTACATATTGATGAATAATGAGCATTAGTTGCATAGAGCATGCATCGGCGGTAATATTTCTGAATGTTTATTTTTCAAATAAAATAAAATAAAATAAAATGTCCTTTTTTGGTAAGTAATAGGGAAGTCACGTATACATATGTTGTGACATTCATAAAATGAGACTTATGTCAAACAAACCTTTTTTATTTCTAAATTAAAACTTATATGACAATTTAAAATATATAATAAATTAAAGATAATGGAAAGGTCATCTCATGCTAAAAGTCATCACATGGAAACCTAAAATGATGAGTAAAAAGATCAATTTAATTAAGAAAGGCACATTTCCAGGTGAACAGACCTTGTGTATTGAGAGGAAGCACAAGCCTATATACATCCATATAGTCAAACAGCCCGTTTTGAAACATGATTCAAGTCTTAGAAAAACTATGCAGAACATACATGTAACTGCAACAGATGAACTTCCTATTTGTTGTGTATGAATCATGTCAGCTGGCAAGGTCATCAGTGTGATGGGTGTAAACTGATTACACCGTTAAGCAATTTCCTGTGGGATCAGCAAAGTTTTCTGATTCTGACTCATACTCATTTCCTGACTCATGGCACCCTATGAGTCAGCCCAGCTATTTACATGACCACCACCAGTGTGAGATGGAGATGTCCTTCTCTCTGTGAACTGAAAACTCCAAGCCAACTGGGATGCCTCGTTGTACAGTCAAAAGTAATGCTCTCCTCAAGACACAACGGATTTATTGAAGATCTACAGCATGATACATGGGCTGTCGTTTCTTGCTAAAAACTCAGTGGAGATGCAAAGCCATAGTTAGGGGCAATGATGGTGATGCCTGAAATTTGAATTCTAGTATAACAACTAAGCAACCACAGTGCAATGTGAATATCATTTCTCGGTGCAATATCGACTTGTTTGGTGTTCAATACCATTTACTGTGTCTTATTATTTATTCTTGATACTGACTGCTGCTATTTTTGATACCTGTACTCTTAGTTTTAGTTCTACTATTTATTTGTCACATCCATGCTGCTGGTTTTTAGTAATTTATTTATTCTATCTCATCATACACTGGTTTGTTCTGGTACAGCGGATACAATCTACATTTGACACTTTGTCTCCTTGAATACTGGTAACCACTTGAATATCACACTATTTGTTATTTGCTTTACATATTTTATACTTATAGTTACAAGAGAAGCATCTACAGAGCTGTAAATCTTATCTCGTTGCACTGTACATTCTAGTGTATTACGACAAAAAAGATATTCTATTCTATTCTACAGTGTCTTTGAAAATACTTTGACCTTTCCAAAAGTCATCTGATTCACATTGATTACAAATTACATTGACACTTTACATTGGTACAGTCAGAATGTTTTTAAATTGCAAATCAATATAGCATCTTTTGAAAGTCAAAGTCTATCCTGTGGCTGCTCACATTAGACTTAAAACATGGAACACTCGCAAAGGTAAAAATCACTTATTAGACTACAGGTTTCCGCATCAATCACAGCCCAACTTGACCCACCTCTTCTCAAAGGTCTTTTCTCAGCTTTGGCAACAAAGTGGTGGAATGAACAACTTCCGACTATCAGAACTATTGAGACCCTTACTGTCTCCAAAGGGCAACTGAAAACCCACCTTAGGATAACAACTACATATCATGTCTCATACAAACTAAACCAACAGCCAAAAAATCTATTTCACAGAAACCTTAAAAAAAACAAAACATATCTTCTGTGTGTGTGCACTCTGACAAAGCCCTGGTGGAGCACTAACTCAATCACTGGTAGAATCGCAGGCCACTAGCCTTTAATTTTATGTCTATATAGCACTCATGCACATTGCTCTGGACAAGAGTGTCAGCCAAATGCTATAAATGTAAAAGTACTGGGGGTACTCCAGCCAAAACACTGTTTGGTGTGAAACACTATTTGGTCTAGGCAACTTTGCTCTATAGGTCTGTTAGAGGTTAGAGGTCTGACACTTCAGTTTCCTTTCTAACGCATAATTTTTCCTTTCTAATGTACATTTTGTGTAATATCACCCATTATCTCCCTCTTACTCCCTCACTGTAATGATGGGGCTGGAGGCTGAAAGTATGTGTGAAAATGGTTTTACTAACAATTAACCCCAAACTGTGAAAATGAATATAAACCCAAACAGTGAGGTAGCACACTGGTATAAAGAGAGACACAAACAGAGCAAGACAAACAGTGGTAATCACAAAGATCCAACGAAGACTAAGATACCTGTACAATCACCTGACAGCAAAACTTTTGGACTAGCACAGGTTGCAGATAACACACAAATGGACTGATGAGAAGGAGGTAGAGCTACGGCACAGGAAAATGTAAACAAAGTTTCTGTTTCAGTGACATCATGGCTGATGAGAGAAATGTGCTAAGTTTGTGGAAAGATCACAATGAATTTGAACCTGGTTTGTTAAGTGTGCCCAAAGTGTGCTCTTGATCTTGTGGCCTGATGCATCTTGATCTTCAGTTTCAGTCACTGAACTCCTCCCAAGTGATTGGTGACCCCTCTGTGGTTTCCCTTACAAGTCCCTCGCTCTGACTCTGTCCACGATCTTCTTCTGATTTTTGCACCAATTTCAGGTGCAAATCAAACAGATTCTGCATGTGTGTGTTATGTACAAAATGGGGACATGAGCCTTAACACAAAATGTGGAAGTTTGTTAACAGAAAACATAGTTGGTAAAAAAAATATATATATACTGTAAAGTTGAGTATCTATGCTATTCCTCGGTCACAGGCGCATAGCACACTAACTGCAGGGTTATTGAGGCCACGCCCCCTGCATGCATCGTGCATTCCTCCATCACATGCACAGTGATTTCTAGAATTCTGAACTGCTAAAGCTACTTTTTTGAGTCCGAAGCACAGATACAGACGACTGAAGCCACACATTTGAGCCCAAGAACTACATAAAGTCAAATAAGTTTTGATGATATTATGAGGTACGTAATATTTGATCTACGGTGTTAAAGTTTAATTAGTATCTATTAAATAAAAATGTATTTCATACAGTAGCTAACTGGTAACTGGTAAACCAGATATGCTACATGTAAGCCAGCTTGCACAATATCATTAAAGAGGCTAACTTATCATGATGCTAGCTACTGTGAACGTGATGCTGTTTCTTCAGCCTCCTGCTAGACAATTTTATGAAACCATACAAGATTTTATACACCAGTTGTAAAATATTTTAAAGACCATTCCATTTGTTCAGCTCAATATCTACATATCTGCATTGCATTAGTGTGTTTTTACACATTTTTTGTCATCTTATTCAACAGAAAAATGCCACGTACACTATTCAGTGTGTGGAGGCATTTCACACCAGCTAGTCTTGATATTTCTAAAATTCCCAAACTAAAGCTCCCATGGAAAGTTTCTGGAAATTTACCAGGAATTTTCCGCCCCTTTGCAACCCTAGTGGCCAACCGGCATGCACTGATTTTACTCCACCTTTAAAACAGGTTTGCATTAGGGTAAGATGTGTTGTTGATCTACTTCAATAACGATGGCAGTGGACATATCTGTATATGCATGAACCTCAAACATGTGCTGAAATAACACTTTTTAAACTCTCAGAAAAAAGTGTAGATGTGTGGGAAGATGTGACAAAGAATATGCTGTGATGTGGCTGCAACCTGCACGCAACTCCATTTTCTTAGCCACAGTGGAATTACGCCCCTGGAGAACGCGTCAGTGAGAAAGAACTTAACAACAACAATCTTCTTGTCACTGACTCAAGCTTGTTGACAACTCTATTATTTCCTGAACCCAGTGAGTGGATGGGGGCAGTCACAGTTTGCATGACGAACTGCAGTCAGTCGAATGTTAACACACAGTAAGTCTATATTGTGGTTCCATCAAGGCATGTTTTGCTTTTCATCTGTGGTACCTACATACAACACTTTGAGGGACGTCCTTACCTGGGCTTTGGAAGCAGTTACTATTTCCTGATCGTAGATTCAAATCAGTCTCAATTTTTCAGTCTAATTAGTATAATCAAATCATATTACCTTAATTAGTCAATTAGTTAGAAATTGTCAAATTAATATCGAATGGTTTGAAAGTTCTGAAAGTTGTTTAACAAATGTGAATTTTTTGGATTTAAGTTTTGGTATCAACCAGTAAATAAATGAAATAATTATTAACACAGTCTGTTTCAAATACACAAATTATATAATATATATACACACACATTATTTTTTGTGTCAATATATAATTTTAATTTTAATGTAACGAATATTAACTAATTCAGCTATTTTCCGTATAAAACATAACTGTATAAATATTTTGTACTGTCGAGAGAACATAAAACAATCGTATACAAAAGCGCTTCTTGGGAAGGTGAGATACCCCTGTACTGCGAGGCGGTTACTCATTAAAAGCCCTTTGCAATTATCTTTAACTGTATTCACTCGAGCATCAAACAGTAAAGTAATTAAAGGATTACTGATGATAGTAACATGACATTCACCACTGTCAGTTCAATAAAGAATCGTCTGTTTATTCTCTCAAGTGCCAATTATTTTACCAATCATCTCAAGTAAAACAAACAAGTACTGTTGCAAAGCACTGTAGCTTTGGACACCACACTCCATTTTTATATGAAATCATATAAAAAACATAAGCCCCACATTTTTTTTTGCACTGAACAATCTTTGTGTAACAGTATATACAGTGAGGCTGAGGATAAGGGGGAAGGGTCCAATGGATGATAGACTTCCTGTTTTCCAAGTGGGCCTCAACTGAGGACACAGCTGCAGTCAGGACAAGAGGATGAGAGAATTAGGAATGCAAAATTCCTCCCCCACACACAACTAGCCCGTTCCCAAAGGATAGACAAATGAATCAAGGCTAGCTGGTTAATCTGGTTCGCTGTCTGTAGGGGTGGGGGTGGTTTAGTACACCTGCCCTTCCATTTTCCTGCACTTGTGATGGAGATAAATATAAAAGTAGTAACATGCTGCTAATTCTAATGTCAGGGTGCTTTGAGGAAGAGAAAACCACGAGCAACACAATTTTGTAATTATAATGCTGCATTCACACGACAAAGCTCAGAGACTAAAGGCTTGTGAAAAACTCTGGTGAGGGGCAAATTTCAACTGAATCACCAGTGGCTTACACTCAAGTCCCATTTGAAAGGATTCCACAAGTCACTAATCTCTATCCCTAATCCCATAATTAAGGCTGTCTTAAATTGTAATTTGACAACAAATTTAAGAAGCTCTAACATGTAGTTCTAGTGGCACTGTTTGGAAGTGCAGAGGAGACTTCATGTCTGGCACAGGAGGTTAATTAAAAACTGAAAACATAAAGTGGTGATGTAGTTATACTTATAACCACAAAAGGTTCACTTAATTCCACAGTGAAACTGAACAGAATCTAAAAATCTCTGCAAATAAGGGATTTCAGAACGTCCCAGTCCGGTGTGGTTCTGAAGCCTACAGCAGCTGAACTGCTGGATGTCCAAGTGGTGCTCTGAAAAGAATGTGAGTTTTGTTGACAACTGGTCCACGTGTGAGGGCAACACGACGGTATCCACCCGCTGCAGGAGGGTGCTGCTCTCATTTCTTGCAGCCTCTTAGCTAGCCAGCAGTGCAGCTCAGATAGTCACTGCTGACAAAACCGCACCAAGGCCAGGCAGCAGACAGACTGGCTGCCTTGAGTCACCACACAGGCTCCACTCTATCAAGACTCCGTCTGTCCCCTGAACAAAACAAAAAAGTAGAAAAAATTCTAATAATTTACGCAATCTCTCTCTCAAACACCCAGTAAAACAGCGCCTTACATCTAAAGCTGGGACTTCTTTAGCAAAAGATGGCTCACTTCTAAAGCTGTTATTGTAAATTAAATAATCAGTGGTCTAATCAGAGACCTCAATTAGACCTGACAAGTGTGTTGCACTAAATTAGGCTACTTACAGAACCTCAGTCTGTGAGTAAGTGGTAGAGGGGGGGGATGCATAGCAACCATTCACAAAAGTGCCTTAAGTATTAATCAGAAAACATGTAACCAATCAAATCACAGATCTCTTTTTCTTTAATATTTGTCTACAGGTCACCAGAGCCTTATACAGATTTCTTACAGCCTATAGTAATAACTGTTGGAGATTTTAATATTCACTTTGAAAAAGAACATGATCCACAGAAATCTGCATTTGCTTCAATTTTCCATTCTGAAAGTTTTACCTGAAACTCTAATGGCATCTATTTACTCCTGCCGTCAAACTTGATTTGATTCTGAGCCTTGGCATTAATGTAGATAACACCGTTACTCTTGCACAAACCACCTCCACATTACATATGAGCTTCACCTTAGCCATAATGTAAGTACATCCACTCACTTTCGCATTAATTGTACAATAACATCCATTACAGCTTTTAGTTTTATTGGAAGCCTCCCAGTTGGCTCTCCATCTGGTCCCGAGTAAAGTGAAGACTTAAAGAACTTACTTCGATCCACTTTAGATAATGTGGCTCCCTTAAGATGCAAAAGTATTAGACAGAAAAAAACACGTTCCTTGGTATAATGATCAAACATGTGCCTTAAAGCAAAATGAACAAAAATTAGAGCATAAATGGTGATTAATCGTGTTTCCACTCAATCTGGAAGACGAGCCTTACAAACTACGGCAGAGCACTTACTGCGGCACACTCCATCATTCGTCGTTGAACGTAACAGAGTTAATCCAAGATTTCTAATCAGCACAGTTTCTAAATTAACTAGGAACCAGGAAGATATTTATCCTTCGATACCTGCAGTCTATAGTAGAGACAATTTTACGGACTTTGTAAACTTTGTAAACTTATCTAATCTAAGTCATTACATAAGTCTTATTCCAGGCAGAACAAGCAGAACTCACTATAATTACGATCTCATCAAAATCTTCTATGTGTGTACACTCAACTCAGTTCCTGCAGTTGTTACACTTCTGATAAAGAAACCAAATATTGTCACAGATCTATTTCTAATCTTTCATTTCCTATAAGAATTGCATATCAAAAATTCCAAGCTGGATTCCAGCTTCATCACAGCACCAGAATAGTCCTAGTAAAGATAGAAAACAAGCTTTTTCAGTCCACTGACCAAGGCTTTGTGTCTTTGCTGGTTTTGCTAAACATAGATTAAATAAGATTGATGATTGTATAAAAGGATATGTACAGTAGAGGAAATAAGTATTGAATGTTTTTACTAAATTTATTTCCAATTAGACTGTTCACATGATATTTTCACCAGGCACTGATATTAACTCAAGAAATCCTCAAATATAAAGAATTCATAACATTAAAGCCCATAAATAAAGTTGTGTGTAATAAAGTGGAATTACATAGGAAATAAGTATTTAAATGTCTTACATTTTTTTGCTGGTTTAGTACATACTGATAGGCTACAAAAAAGTTTTTTGTTCCCAAAGGTCACACAAGGAACATTTCATGAAAGCAAAGGGCACTCTCAAGACCTTTGTAACATGAATTTCTGAATCTTCCAGTAAGCAACATTATCTGCAAGTGGAAGGAACGTCATTCCATGCAGATATTGGTGCGTCCAAGATGGCGGTGTGCTATGTAGCAGTGGCCACTCCGGGTCCAACAGTTCAGTGCACAAGTGTGTTTTTCATTTGACTTCACTTCCAGGACACTGTGGTAGGGCATCCAGGCAATCACCAACTACAGGACATCTCCACCTGCCCGTGATGGTGGGGCCTCCCTTCCAGATGCACAGAATCACTTCTAAGCGTGGTTTGAACCCCAAAATAACATGGTAGCGAGGAAGACCCACCCCCCAACGACCAGGTACTCTGTCCGATGACGCCTGATGTGAGGCGTCACTCAGTGTCAACCCACAGAAGGCTGATAGAACAGACACTCCTGGACTCAAAGGATCTGCAGACCAGCTGGCAGACGTTCTCACAGACATCTTCAATCTCTATCTGAGCACCACAGTCATTCCAACATGCTACACAACTACCACCATCATCCCCGTCCCAAAGAAGCCACCAGTGTCATGCATCATCCCGTCGCACTCACTCCCATCATCATGAAGTGCTTTGAGAGGCTTGTCATGAGGCACATAAAATCACAGCTGCCCCCTCACTGGACCCCCTGGAAGGTGCATATTATGTCCAACCACACAGCAGATGATCACCAGCACCCTTCACCTAGCCCTCCCCAAACCTGCACAAAAACAACACTTACGTGAGAATCCTGTTCATAGACCTCTGTTCAGCATTCAACACCTTCACATCGTTTTGTTTCACTGTCTGCTGTGTGTATATGGTTGGAATCACAATAAACCTACTTGACTCGACTCAACCACGTACCAACTGCCACGTACAGGAGCTCCTCGCAAGACTTTTGACCAGGGAGTAAAAATAATGGTTAAAGGGTGTAGCCCAAGAGCCAAGTATCACAGATGCTGTGGTGTGCTGATGTGTGACAAACGGCTGACTTTCACCTCATTACAATTGTTACAGGGAAAACAATAGGCAATACACTCCACTGGCATCACCTCTATGTGCATTAATCCTCAAGACTCCACAGCTGAAATAAAGGCATTTTCTACACAACATTTGGACAAGCTTATGAAATACTGTGAGAATGTAACTTTTGCCCGTCTACACAGCATGTTTGGAGGAGAAATGGCACTTAATATCACCTGAAAAACATTACACCAACAGTGAAGTTTGGCAGCAGAAGCGTGTGGGGCTGTTTCTCGTCTCATGTTACTAGCAGACTTCATACAATTGAAGGAACGATGAATGAGGTAATTGTACCAAGAGATTTTTTAGATGAATTTGCTGCAATCCACCAGGATGATGCAGATTAGATGCGGGTGGACCTCCCAGCTAGACAAAGATCCAAAACACCAAAGAAAACTCTCAACTGGTTTCAGAGAAAAAAAAATCCAGTTGTTAGAACGGCCCAGTCAGTCACCTGACTGAAATGCTCCAGTTGAACATTTGTGAAAGGAACTATAGTCCAGGATTCACATAGGTGCCACTCCTCACACTGACTCCACAGACTAACTGTCCTTACTCTGTTAGCTACAGACTGCCAACGGTTCAGGGATGTTTCTGTCTGTATACAAAGGCCTCTCATTGTTTGTTGTCTCCTTAGGGACCATTTTTTCCTGCCTCACTCTCCAGGTCAACCTGAGGAGCTTTGGTTCCTTCCACGAGCCCTACAGAGGTTTTCCTTGTCTCTTTGGCTAGATCACTAGGAGCTCAGCCCAGAATCCTGTAATGCTGTTTTGTGACAACAGTGGTTGTAAAAAGAGAATTGAAATTAACTAGGAACCAGGAAGATATTTAACCTTCGATACCTGCAGTCTATATTAGAGATGATTTTACGGACGTTGTAAATACAGAGAATTGAACTTAAGTACCGCTGACTGTTCTTTTTTAATACTGCTGCAAAAAACAGTTCAGCTCATGCAGAGAATTACAATTTCCAGTATTAATAGAAAAGATAAATCTCCCATATTCAAAGCCTTTGTTGAATGTATTTATTTATTTTCTATTTTATTTGCCAATAAAAAAATGTGGCTGCGGGTTTTCGTTCCTGTAAAGCAGACAAAGGCTAACTGTTCATAGAAGTGGACTTAGGTGTGTTTTTTATCTTTTATTTAGCAAAAGCCCATAACCCTGCTGGTGGATCAGACTGGACACCGCTGCCTTAGTGATATCTAATAATGTTAATGTTTTAATAGTAATGTTTTAATAGTAATTTTTTAATATAAGTAATTGAATATTCGCTTCTCATTGTGCTAAACAAACCTCTACAGTTGAAAGAAAAAATCCCTGTAACACAGCTGACAATGAAATACAATATTCACTAATCTTTAAAATACAATATTCACTAATCTTTAAAATACAATATTCACTAATCTTTAAAATACAATATTCACTAATCTTTCACCATTCCTCCTTTAAGAACTCACACATGAGTGGATATCCACTAATATGTACTATGCCCAGGAAAAGCTTGTGAAATAAGTTACATCATATAGCTTTACATATACTACTAAACAAACATACAAACACAAAATTGAAAGCATGGTTTTTTATTTGCTATCCATAATGAAACCATTATGGAATACATCCGTTTTCTACAAAAGTGGCACTGCCATGGCATTAGGAAATGTCGAATTGCAGTGCACAGTTCTTACAGGGAACAAGATCCAACATTGCTGCTGCGCACGCGCGTCACCATGTTTGTTGATACTTTATTAATTAGAACCCCCTTCCTATTTTGCAATAGTACCACTCAGGACCAGGTTAGTGCAATGCTTCCAAAGAAAAAAGAAAAAAGAAATGCCACTGAATTCATTTTTGACCTTATTTTTGAAACTTGTACTGTGATCACAAAAATAAGGCCAGAAACGCCCGCTAGCACTTAGACCTGCAGAACCACATCTCTACGTCCTAATTACGAGAATCCTTACCGCAGAGTGCTTGGGAACAAAGTGATGACTTCAGAAAACAAAAAAACAGGAAGACAAGCACTCACCGTCACCGTCACATGTCTGTATAAACACATGCCTTCGTATGGAACATCTGGTGTACAAAGGAACTCTTGCAAAGCAGCTCAGTGTCCGGCAGCTCTTTTACCCACGTGGTATAAGACACATTTGAGGAAATGAGAACTAGGACAAATATCCTTCTCCAGTCCATATCATGACAATAAAAACGCAAAAGAAGCTACAGCTTGTTTTTATCAGTCAGAGTGTACTTGCTAAAAAACACTACAGTGTCTAAAAGAGAAAAATGAACATGTACATCACGATCTTGATTTGATTTCATGCTCTCTCATGGACTAACCTCAATACTTCAGTTCAGACATTGCCTACAAATGAAAAGATGCAAAACATATACAGTGCAAATAAAGGGAATTTGAATAAAAACTACATTTTGAGGAGTGCTGTAAAAAAAGGCATCATCTTTTCAATTAAAATTCAATTAAAAAAAAGATAAAGACCTAAGATGAGTGGGTGTAAAACATGAGACTTTTTCCAGCTTGTTAGCCTACTGACATGCTTTATAGCTCTGGGCTGTCAAAGCTGTTGAAGTTGATCCTGTAGGGAGAATATTGTTTGCTGCCAAGGAAATGCAAGCACATCTTTGTTGTGATTTTGAAGCAGGAAAGGGGGGGGG
>JBBJLS010121543.1:0-17674 GCA_037577275.1 Bryconaethiops microstoma | reverse complement strand
GACCACAGTGGGATGGTGTTCTTCAGGTCATACTCAGCATTTCTCTTCCTCCTAACACGGCGGGTCAAGTTGATGCCTAAGAGCTCGATTATGTTCTCATCTGACCACAGCACTTTCTCCCAAGCCTTCTCTGAATCATTTAGATGTTCACTGGCAAACTTGAGATTGGCTGTACATGTGCCTTCTTGAGCAGGGGGACCTTGCGGGCACTACAAGATTTCAGTCCATTATGATGTAGTGTGTAACCAATATGTTCTTAGTGACTGTGGTTCCAACTGCCTTCAGACCATTAACAAGCTCCTCCTGTGTAGTCCTGGGCTGATCCCTCAGGTGAGATACTGCATGGAGCTCCAGACTGAGGACAGATGGTCATTTTATATTTCTTCCATTTCCAAATAATTGTACCAACAGTTGTCACCTTCTCATCAAGCTTCTTGCTGATGGTCTTGTAACCCATTCCAGCCTTGTGCAGGTCTATAATCTTGTCCCTGACAGCACTTTTGACAGCACTTTGGTCTTGCCCATGGTGGTGGAGAGGTTGGAATGGAAGAAACTGATTCTGTGGACAGGTGTGCTTTTTACACGTAACGAATTAAGATCAGGAGTGTCTGTAATTGGTAGATTGTAATCTGTGCAACATGGACACGCAGCCAGTCTGGAGCCAGAAGTCTGGCTGGGTTGTAGGGGATCAAATACTTATTTTACTCAATGACATGCAAATCAGTTTATAACGTTTATGTAACAATTTTTTAACATTTTTGGTTGATATACTGCCTCTCTCCACAAAAATGAAACTACCTCATAAATTAGAGACTGTTTGTAAGTCAGCAAATTACAAATTCAGCAGGGGATCAAATAATTATTTCCCCTACTCTATTTATACTGAAGAAACACATAATTGCTTATTTAGAGCATTGGTACCAATATGAGCAGTTGTACAGTTCTTCAAAAAACAAAATCGTCTTGCACTACTTCCTACATAAACATTTCAGTACTTGGAAACCTCCTCTGGTATAGAGCGAGCAAGAGAGAGAGTTGAACTTGACTGTCTGAAGGTACCCAGGACACCAGGACACAATGACTTTTTCCATTTTCATGCTGAGGACACTTTGCATTGGCAGTTCATGCTTCAGTGCTCTGAGATTTTGTATAAATCTTCCAGTTTAACACTTCATGACTGAGAGCTTTTCTTTATGATCACACATCAAAAACTTTAATTACCACCTTCATCTGGATGCTTATTATCTGCACTTGGAATCAGACATTAACATGCATTTTTCATTTTTTATTAATCATTCAAGTTGTTTTAAATAGTTTTATGTATCATATAATTTATAGTAATAATTACAGTTTTGTAACAGTATTTGTGTAGATTTTGTTATACTTTTGCATATGTATTTGAGTGACGTATGTAAAGTTTATCACTGATATGTTCCAGTCTCTTCTCTCTCAGAATAATACAGAACATCTTTGTTAATAATCCGTATTAATAAAGTTCCTCTTGCTCTCTACTGACTCTTTAAGGCAGGATGTATTGAATCAGTCTGGAGATCAGATTACCTGCAGTGAACTGTTGTGATTCAGCCACTAATACAAGTTTTAGTGTGTTTTGATTTCATCAGATTCCTGGAGAAGAATCTAAACTCTAACTATACTGTACTGAATATTCTGGATTTTTAAAAAAATTCGGTGGTAGTAATAGTGGAAACCACATTGCTTCCAATTTGACCAAGAGTAAAGTCCAGCTTGAGGATTCAGGAGTTTATTAATATCAGATTAAACATTTTATGAATAGCATTCAGTGTTCGCATTGTGAGAAACCATCAGATAAATCTCATTCAGTCATGCTGCACAGAGACTGCACTGCTGCAGCTAAAGGTACCCCCTTTCCTCACAGCTTGTGGGATTTTGTTAAGTAAAAATGCATTATACAAAAATATGTGATACATGTGTTAACAAGCATGATAACCTTCTTGGCATTTAGGTTTTACACATGCACACAAACGCATACACGCACACACATTTTCAGGCAGCACTGTACTGTCATGACTGCAACAAGTTCAAGTTTATTTATATCATCATACACAAAAGGTCATTCAATGTGTTTTACATAAATAGAATACAAAATCAAACAAAATAGAATAAAGTAATGGAAGATATAAAAGAATACATTGAAAATCAATAAAAGGAATTTTAAAGTGTAATAGAAGTGCCAATGTTTAAAAGAAGGCAGATGAGAATAGAACAGTTTTTAGCAGCTACTCTTGGTGCAGATCTAATACTGATGGGCAGTTTGTTCCAGCAGTGAGCAGCATAGTGACTACAGACTGAATGGAGTACTATATACTGTCTTTTTGTTACAGCAGTAAAACATATCATTCTTTTGACTTTAGATAGAACAGGAATATGCAGAAAGAAAAACACACACTGTTGTCTCAGGAGTTTTGAGTCTATATTGTGAAATTCAGATTAGCACGTTTAAATAGCATTATGGAGCATGATCACAATAACTTATTCAAACAGCTTGTATTTGGCAAAAGTTCAGTAAAGCACACAATTAAAGTACTGACTAAAAATAAAGTTCAGAACTAATGCTAATGAAACGTGACATGAAAAGTGTTCAGGAGCATGTCTATACAGTGTTTGTCAGCTTAAACATACACCATGCAAATTGAAAGGAGTGCACTGATAATCCAAGGCAGATGGTAGCCTTGAGGTTAGGTAGCCTAGTGGTTCGCCCTGCGATCAGGAAGTCGTGGGTTTGATTCCCAAGACTGCTAGGGGCACCTCTGAGCAAGGTACCGTCCCCACACACTGCTCCCCGGGTGCCATGTTCCTGACTGCCCCCTGCTTTACTTGGTGAATGCGTTAAGAGGAAGAATTTCATGCTGTTCATACTGTGTGCTGTGGTGTGTTCATGTGTGACTGAATGATCACTTTCACTTTACTATGCAGTTACTTCACTATCCAGTCATCGCTAAACTGGACTACTGCAACTCTCTACAGGCTGGACTCCCACTGAAGGCGACGAGACCACTTCAGCTGATTTAGAACGCAGCTGCAAGGTTAGTCTTTGAAATTCTCACATACCACACCTCTACTACGGAACCTTCCCTGTGGCTGCTCACATTAAGTTCAAATCTTTAACACTTGCCTTCAAGGCCAGGAATGGACTTCCTTACTTTTTTTAGCACTAATCAAGCAACGCGTCACTTCTCGTCCTCTCAGAGCTTCAGTCCCTGCTCGTCTGGAACATCTGCTGCTCAAAAGAAGAAGAAAACATGCATCAAGACTCTTCTCAGACTTGGTCGCCAGTGGTGAAGTGAACTCTCTCTTCCAATCAGATCTGCAGAGTCCCTCACTGTCTTCAACTGTCGTCTGAAGACTCACCTCTTCAAGGAGCACCTTAAATTGCTTATAAATGTTTTTTTCCCTATATTAAATAAATTTTTAAAAAAAACCTTTGGGCACCACCCTCTTCACTCCATGTTTTCCTTACTTATTCTTTAACCTCTGAATTTTCTTTGACAGGTTTTGCTTTACAGGTTTTTGCTTTACAGGTTGAAGAACAGATGTGGACTACTTGAGCACTGATGTACATCACTCTGGATAAGAGCATCTGCAAAATCCTGTAAATGTTAATGTAGGGCTCATGATTTGATGCACTTATGATATATTCAGTAAAGTAAGACAGAAAGTGTCGAGTAACACCTGCAGACTCCAGAGAGAGAGAGAGAGAGATGAAAGTCAGATGTTTCTGTTCTCTGAAATAGTTTATATTCAGTTCTATCAGTCATTCTGAAGCTCTTTCACTTCCCTTTATGTTCATAAAGTAGAACTGAGAGAAGCAGCCCATAAATAAACATTTTTAACTTTCTTAATTATTAGTGTTTGTAAAAGTTTATTAACTAAATATCAATAAAAAATCTTTTTTACACAGGAATTAAAATGTATCATAATTACCATATTTATGATGTGATATGGGTATGTGCTAAAAAAAATAATTACAATAAATACATTTAATTTAGCATCTCCAGTTCACTTGATGTCTTTGGACTGTGGACTGGAGGACTACCAGACCTGCTGGCATAAATAAGGAGGACATACAAGCTCCACCCAGAAAGGACCCCTGCCCTTTGTTCCTTACAGAACTAAACCCTAGACCTTTTTGCTCTGAGGTAGCATCACTAACCACTGCACTACCATGCCACTCCCAAACATTATAAGACAATAAAAATTTCAAAAGAGAGTTGAGTGCCTCTTTCAAAACTACCATACTGATAGAATCCCATTCAGTGTTTAGGCAAAAACCTCCTACTCAAAAGCTGCACTGTTTAACTTAGAAACAATTAGCCCTGTTACAGATAATGCTGTAATGATCATTTCTTGTAGCAATTTATAGCAGATGTATCCAATAACAACGGTGTGTACTTTGTTACATGGTATTAATTTCTACTTCTAGTCTTGAGCAATGTTTTTACTATTTCATCTATCTACTAATTTCTTCTACTAGTAATATCTTTTATCAATTTATTAATGACATATTTCAGCTTAAAGAAACTGAAAACAAATAATCAAGCCAAAATAATTATTTATATGCACCCCCATTTAGAGTGTCACTCATACAGCTTTTTCCATAATGGCATTTAATCTTTTTCTACATTTGTTAACACATTACTAAATCAAATGTCTTGTATTTCTTTTCATATTCTGCACTTACATCCATATTAGAGTATATCTCCTCCAAACATCTAAGAATTATGCAACAAAAACCCTTTTAAAAAAAGCTTCTAGTCTGAATAAACATTAGACTGATTCTTTAAAATAATTGAAGTGGGAAAGATTAAAGCAATTGTAAAAGCAGAAGATATTCAGGAATAATTTTGTGAAATGATGTGAGACATGAGTCAGATCCTGTCAAAAATCAGACAAATATTTGAAGGCAAAAGTAAAAAGAATGTAATTCTTCCCTCGTTAAAGGAAGGGTGGGTGACATGCCCTATCAATCAAACAGTCCTCCAGTACATGCATGCATCATTGTTATTATGTACTTTAGTCTTTGTAATATTTTCTTGTAATTTCAATGATAAATCGGCAGTACATCAAGTATAATATAAGATAAACCTTTATTAGTCCCACAAGTGGGAAACTTGATTAGTAATCGCAGAAAGTGGACAATACAAAGTTCAGAGCAGCAGAATTGAGAAAATAATAGAATAGAATAAAATAAAATTTAAAAAAAGGCCAAAGTACTATGTAGAAAATAGTATTAAATAAAAATAAAATAAAAATAAAACTCGGTTTCATATTATTATTTATCCTCTATTAAAGTTGACTTTGGTTATCAAACAATACTACCTTTAGTTTAATGCTGGCAACTATTTTTCCCCCCATTTTCCTCGGTTGATTCTCTTCCCAATGCTGCGGTGTCCAGTACCATCCCCTAGATAGGAGTCCCTCAATCACACAATACCACAGCACTGGGAAGCTAAAATCTAACATATGCTTCCTTAAAGCCACATTAAGCCGTCTTCCGCATCCTGAACTACCACTAATGAAGCATCATTGAGCAGCTCAATGTGCTAACAGGTGTATAAAATCAAGTACATACATATGCATTCTAAACAGACAAACAATGCCAGCAGATTATGTCATATAAGCGCTCAGTGACTTTTTACTTGGCACTGTCTTATGCCATCTTTGCCACAAGTCAATTTTATTTTTTTACCAATTTGCTTTAAGTGCTACTACTGTGTTTTCCAGTCCAGGTTCTGAAGGCCAACTGCCATGCACATTTTAGTGTTGTACCCACTTGAGCTGATTAGTTAGATCAGGTGGGATGGGAGCAGGTGAAACTCTGTTGGAGAGTGGCCTTCCAGGACAAAGATTGGGAAACTCTGGTCTGGAATCATCAACAGCACACCCTTGAAGTAGTAGATGACACAAACTCACAGAGCTGACCTCTGAACTCGATTTCATGTAAATCACATGATTTACTTCCAGTAGCAAAATTTTTGTTTTCCAGTGATATAAATTATGTATATACAGTAATATGACTGTTTACAACAGTTATTAAGTTTATAAACAGGTACAATGGACATAATTAAGAATTCGTATAGAGATGAGATACATTATATATTTTGGTTTTACAACTGCATTTATGTACTAAACAGGTTTTTGTATTTTTAGTTTGGGTATGATTTGCAGTCTTTGGGTCTCTTTACAGCAGTCATGCTATGCTAAGTCTGTGTCAGCTCCATAATACTATTTAAACAATGGCAATATCCTGAAAGTCACCGTCACTTAGATTAAGCAGCAAAGTCCAAAAATGGGTAGTCCACTCTGCCCAGACTTAAGAGTAGTAAGGTTTCCAAAAGAAATCCAAAGCCAGGCTCCCAGTTCATGGCTGAAAGAGAGAGACAGTACAAAAATGACAATGACGGAAAATAGATTGTGAAATTCTGGTCTAGCTGGGCTTATATAGAGAACAGAAAACAAGATGCAGGTTAATACAATCCAGGTAACAGGGGAAAGCCACAGCAGATGAAAATGACCAGGGGAGAGGGACAGTCCCAGCCTCAGTACTTCAGCATCTGTGACAGGCGAGGGCATGGCCTAGAAGGCATAGCCGTGAAAGCCCTCATAAACCTGCATACACTAAGACTTGATGTTTATAATTTATAATGCCTGTTTAAAGTTAGTGACAATGACATCAGTAAAAATGATCAGCAGTTTAAAAGTATTCATTCCAGGTCAACAACATCAGTGCCATTTTGCAAAAAAGCTTTTAGTTTAGATTCATTTTAGACTGATCACTGAAGATGATAATAAAATAGAATACAATGAAACAAAGTAACATTCTGCCTTGCAGGTGGTCTGGTCAAGGGAGTCTGTTGTGAATGTGCACACCAATGAAACTGTGTAGTACTTCAGTTTTTGTATTTTTTATGGTAGTTTCAATGTTAATTCAGCCTTACTTCAAGTATAATATACAAACTCAGTTTAATGTTATTATTCATCCTCTCTAAAGGGGGATTTAGGTTGATGAACAATTCTACCAACTGGTTCTACAAGAGAACCAATAGAGCATATTCTGCTAAGGTGGCATGTGTGACCTATCAAAACATTGTGTCTATAGTTTTATAGGGAGCTCTGTATAAATAAACACTTTGGAAGGACTTTTCAACAAAGTTGACATTTTACACCCTCCAGCACTAGTGAAGTGGTGCACATACTCCATTCCACTAATGCTTGACTAGGCTTAGTTTGTACCACACTTCTGAGGACACTTCACCGTATGCACACCCAAAGATATGTTTGTGTGTATTTGAAGGAATAGAACAATATATCAGTTAAGACGTCATGGATATTCCAGTCCAACAATTTTTCATTGCAAATGTTTCCAATGTTTACACTTGATATATGTATGAATCTGCTTCTGTAATAATATTATATTTCATTGTCCTATGAGAATATTAATACATAAGTTGAGGTGAGTCCTTAAGAAGGCACACTATATCCACCTATCTGCATACCACACTGCTGCCTTCCACAACATTATATACAGCAAATATATAATGTGCCTTCCACAAGATATATACAGCAAACCCCGCCTATTCGCAGATTTTTTCTGAGAACCCAACTAATAATTGTTTGCGGAAACTCCCGCAAATTTGCAGAAACTGCAGATATCCTCTGAACTTCTTTTTGCTTTTGTGGTGTCGGGGCCTCATCTGCCAGGCCCTTCGTCCTTGTGCTGGTTGTGTATGTTTGGACGTGGCGGTTAGCAAAGCAGTCAGATGCACCTGAACGGAATGAGCCTCCGCTGCTCAGCGCCGCCCAAACATAAACAACAGGCACGAGGACAAGGGGGCATGGCGGATGAGGCCCAGACGTCACAGTCAACTGTACTGGGAGAGGGGAGGTTTGAAAGTAGCCAATCTGAGATCTTTATATATTTCTCCTTGCTGCTGATTGGCTGCTGCCCTGTGACGCTGCAGTCCAGAATTTCCCTGTGGAGCGTCTCGTGTATTCTCGTGTTTTTCATTTTGTTCTTCTTAAAGCCCTGTATTTTTATGAAATTCATAAATGAATAAATGAAATTCATTTATTACTGTATTTACCCAGCTTATACCAAAGAAAATGCGTGTGCATGAATTACAGTACAGTCTGTATAGGGGTAACATCGGTATTTTACATTCTAGCACTGCGGGAGACTGCAGTTCACTGTACACTGTACAGTACAAATACGGGTTTACCTTTACATTTTCTTTAGGGTAAGGTATTAAGCTGAGTTTAAAATGAAGTTAAAATGTTTTGGGGGCATATTTAGGGTTTACATAGTGCAAATGCATACCTAATTTGAGTAACTTCATACTGCGTGCCCACGTGCCTCTTTTCCGTGGATGTAAATGGTTCAAAGTGAGAGTATGCCAAAGACATTTAATGTTAAGTCCCAGAAATATTTCAACCTTTTTAAGAGTCAATAGAGTGTAAAATAATGCAAAAAAACTTTTTAAGATTAATTTCTAGACCAGAACAAAAATATACAGTATCTGTTACTTCAACGTTACAGAAATCTTGATGATAAATATTTCAAGAAATTTTCAACAATTCATCATTTTGACACACATCATAAAGATATTCACACATGCAAATTTTCCAAGAGGATTTTGATTCAAGAAACCTTTATTTTGCAGACATGAAGTAAAGCACACAAGTAAAGATCTGAAAGGAAATTTCAGAAATAATGACAATAAAATGTGAAGTGCAGCTGAAACACTGTTAAGTGTACTCTAAGTGGTCAGTACACTGCTCTTTGTGTGTGTGTGTGTGTGTGTGTGTGTGTGAGTGTGTGTGTGTGAGGTACACTCTCAGACATCAGTGCACTGTTGTTTGGTCAGACTGGAGGTGACGGGGCTTTGGCTGCTCTGGCTCACTTCTTTTGTGTTCCTCCACTGCTCCTCAGAGAGACTCAGAGTGCTGCTCCACCTGTAGAGACCGTTTTCCTGCAGGACACCCCGACTCACACTCACACCTGATCTCCAGCTGCTTCCATCCACCTTCCAGCTCAGTGTCCAGTCTGAGGGGAAACCCTTGTCTGCCAAACACACCAGTGTAGCCTTTCCCTGCTTAACCTCCACATTGGAGGGGGGCAACACTGTGAGTGTGGGCTGGGTGTCAAATGTAGAGAGAGAGAGAGAAATATCAGAAAGTCAGAAAGTTTTGTTCTCTAAAAAAGTTTTTATTCAGTTCAATCAGTCATTCTGAGGCTCTTTCACTTCCCTTTAACACACTTGATGTTAATGAAGCAGAACAAAGAGCAGCAGCCCATTGAAACACATTCCATCATTTCTAGTAAACAATCAACATGTTTTCTTTGAATTGACCCTCTTATTTATTACTACACATCACAGATGTTGTCACCAAAGTAACACAATGAAATGAAACAGCAAAATGTACGAATACTAATGAAACTGAAAATCATTCTCTTCCACAGGCATTTATTACAGTGACAAAAAAGTACTCTATTATTACTATATAAATAAATATAATGCTTAGAACATTTAACTGAAAACGTACTATGTACTATCTACTACTGAATATCATGGAAGAAGTTTCTGAGTTACTGTGGATGAAAGACAGAAAGTTAAGCTGTTTTAGCTCCTGATTTATAAAGCAAACAGACGCCAGTCTGGAGTTCCAGAACGATTCAGTGGCTCATTGTCACAGGGGAGCTACGTCCGGGAGAAAGGTACGAGGCACCAATGCAGACATCCATGTTGTGTGCTTTTATTTAGGAAAAACAGAGGAAACAAAAGGGGGCACGGGGGCCAATCAAAAAGGGCAGAGAACAAAGGAAGGCAGAGTCGAACATAAGAGTCAGTATGCTCCCATAACCTGAACTGAAGACCAGACTAACTTAAATACAAACAGGAAGGAGCACCCAGAACCAATGAAAAGGAGTTGGTAATTAAGGTTAAGTCTAGCCGGCCGCAACCAATTAACCTAATGCCGGCTAGAATGAGACCATGCCAAAAAGGCCGATGAGGCCAGTGCAGAGTCCTTTGGCGCCCTCCAGCGGGCGTCGACCAGAACCGTGACACTCATATTCTGGACTCAACTTTGAACTGGCCATCAGTGCCGTCCAGCCTGAAGATGCAGCGGAAATTTAAAAAAATCAAAGTGGAAATGCACACACTCATTTAAGACCACACACTCAGTCGCAGACATGTTCAGATCAAAGTACAAAAAATCAGCTGCAATAAGAACGTTAAGTGAACAGAATGATCCATCAGTCAAAGTCATCAAACAAGACCTTGTTTTGTGATTAAACTTTAGACTGTAGTGGTGCTTTCACGCCTGCTTACCAAACACCAATAGTGATTCCAGTGTGTGAAAACAAAGATATTTGAAGCATCCTTATGTTCTATATGTGTATGTAGACTGTACAGAGTGTACAGACTGTACAGAGACTGCCCTGCTGCATTGAGGCATTGAAACACTCTGCATAGGTCATAATATAATATAATATAAATCACAAATGTTTAAATTAAAAAATAGATTTTTAATGTGAGCTTCTGCAAGGCACAATTACATCTGATACATTTTAGAATACATTTTTGTCCATAAATGTCATCCAGTACTTTAATACCCTTTCATCCTCAAGACGCTTGAGTACAGACCTTCCTCCTTTCAGCAGATGTAAATGGTTCAACATGAGAGTGTACCAAAGACATTTAATGTTTAGTCTCACAAATGTTTCGATCTGTTTAATAGTCAACAGAGTGTAAAATAATGCAAAAATGCTTTTTAAGATTCATTTCTAGACCAGAACAAAACTCTACAGTTTCTGTTTGTCACACGTACCAGACCACGTGACGTCAATCAGGACCGGAAGTGACGCCACACAGGAGGTATATAAGCAGGAAGCAGAGGTAAGTCAGTAGACAGACATTGAGTTCCATGCTCAGCCCGTGTCAACTCTTCTTCCAACGGTACCGTAAGAACTCGGGTTTCCAACTCAGCCTTATTATCTCCTTCTGTGTACGTGTAAGAACGTGGGTTCCTTTGGTGGGAACTCTTACTCCTCTGGAGCGTTCTTATAGCAACTGCGTGAGTTACCAGCTCTCTCGTTTGTATCCGCGATTGGGCCCTTCCCTCACGCTACACCTGGGCGTCTACAATCGACCGCATTCATCTCTGCGACAGGCGGTTTTACAGAGTTTTGGATTTAAACAGACCTTCGTTACAATGATAAAAGTACTATACCATTCACCTCTTGCAAAAGTTTTAACGGGACGCGCGATCTCTTCTGTATTTCCCTTACAACGAGGAACAAGACAGGGTTGTCCTCTGTCACCACTCCTATTTTGTTTATCGTTAGAACCCTTAGCGCAAGCGATTAGACAATCTAATGCTTTCCCTATGAGAATTGGAGAATATAACCATATTATATCTTTATATGTGGACAATATTATTTTGTTTTTAGATAATTTCAACACTTCTATTCCCATAATAATTAAGCAATTTGACCCCTTTAGCTCTCTATGAGGTTACAAAGTAAATTGGACCAAATCTGCTTTAATGATATTAAACAATAGAAGTACAGTTACCCCTGCTCTCCCAATAATTCAGATTAATAACTCTTTCACATGCCTTGGTATTACAATCTATAACAATATATGTATAAAATTATTAAAGACAACTACCATACCTTGTTAACTAGGATAAAATCAGATATTCTAAGGTGGAGTAATTTAAAAATGTCTATTCAAGGCAGAATTAATATAATTAAGATGAATATATTACCACATGTCAATTTTCTTTTTTTTATGCTACCATTTTCCCCTCCCACTAATTTCCTAAAAGACATTCTCTTTATAACATCCAAATTTATTTGGGATGAGAGACGTCCTAGAATTTGCATGTCCACACTCCAACGTTCAATAAGGCTAGGTGGATTGGCAGTACCAAACTTTGGACTTTATTACTGGTCATTTCAAATCAGGACACTTAGCTCCTGGGTGGATTCAAACTCCATGACGGCATGGAAAAGGATCGAAGCTGCAAGAGTAAAACCACATAGGTTACAAGATGTACGATTTGCTAATAGTCCTACTAAAAAGATTAATAATAAATTTGGACCAATCATTGCAAATTCAATTCAAGTATGGAAAAAAGTAGAACATATGATGGGTGGACCATTTAAATTTTGTCACACCACATCATTGTGGCACAATCAGGATATCTTAGGAGGTAACCATCCCTTTTACCAACCCTCTTGGGCCTCATTGGGTATCAACACACTTGGTGACATTTACAACTCTCAGGGCCTTTTTGCTTTCCAAGATTTAAGATCAACCTTTTTCCTTCCAGCGTCTTCCTTTTTTGTCTACTTTAAAATAAGATCAGCCCTTAAAGCATATGGTGTTCTTTGGAATTCCTCTTTCCCTTCACACCCAATGGTACAATGGATTAACCCACCTGTGGGTAGACCCTCAGTTTCCAAAATATATATTAAACTTATTGAACATAACAAGAAACCTTTATCAATTCAATCCATTTGGGACAAAGAATTGGAAAGTAATAACATATGGTTGAATTGGGAGAAGGTGCTATCTGATCTGAATATGACATCTAAGAATATAGTGCATCAACTAATCCATTACGAAACTATTCATAGAGCATATATTACATCTTATAAAAGATTCCGGATGGGGCTGCAACCTACATATAACTGTCAGATATACAATAACAGCTGTCCAGGGACCTTTCTACATATGTTTTGGGACTGTCCAATTGTGTCCAAACTTTGGTCTGATGTGAACATGTTTATTTGATTTGTTAGAGATTTTTTATGTACCTAACCCAGCCCATTGTCTTCTGAATGACACTTCGGATCTCAACTTGAAGATTACTCAATGTAAAATGGTATTTGCTGGATTTACGGCGGCAAAGAAAACAATCACAAAACATTGGTTTACTCCTGGGATAAATAAAAAATTGTTTTGGGCCCATAGTCTTACTAATATTATTAATCTAGAGCTCACCACTGCAAGACTGAACAGAGCTCAACCCGAAACTGTGAATGCATGGGAAAGCTTTTTATCCTTCACTGGAGAAGATATTGTAAATGAATGAACTACAGTATATAATGTATTAATGTTGTCTGCATAAAGTGAGAAAGTTTTCTGAAATGCCTGCTATTTTATTATATTTTTGTTTATAAAAACTCAATAAAAACTTTTGATCACAAAAAAAATGGGGCTACCATATTCAAGCTGCTCGGACACTCTAGCCCACAAAGAAAGCTAAGGATAGCTAACAACATGACATTACACATTGTATGTGTTTTTTCAGGCTAGATTTTTACAGAATTTATTCTTTTCTCATTTTATTCAACCAAGCACAGTCCGCTGGAATGGCGTCCAGTAATGACACCCAGTATTGCATTGGTGAAACCTCTGATCCAATCAGATTAAAACAATTTTAAAAAAAAACACCAGAGATACTGTACAGTGTAGTGGAAAAAACTTTTTTTGCTAAACACTTAATGTAAATACCAGCAAGTTACACACCTCTGCTAAAATGTCTGTTCAAATCCTTACTTTTGACCAAGCACCATGTGTGAAACATTCAGATAAAAACAATTTGAGTGGAAACAACTCAAATTGCAACTTACTCCACAGATGCAGTCACAGTATGAGGGGTCTGGTGTGTACAGATGACCTAGTGACAGTTCACTGAAAGCCATTAAGCTTCATGGCACCAAGGTATACACCTAGAGTGGCACAAGGAAGATCAGCAAGAAACTCGACTGCAGATTATATCATTTTACCAAGTCCTCTGTGAGTAGCTGTGAAGTATGTCAGTACAGACTGTCTGCAATGCTGCTCCTATCCTCTGTTACAACCCACCTATAAACCAGTTGCCGCTTAACTGGCAAACTCTCAGAACTTCAAAGCAGCTTTGCATGTGGTGAATATAAATTGGATACCCCATATCACAAGAATTTGGGTTGGGAGTGAAATTTTACCCATTTTACACAGAGCACTGCATTACAAATTAAATGAGTAAAAACATGGAACAAGTGTGGTTGTCATGGCTTGTGTGTGGAAAGGAACAAGCAAGGACCTTCATGCTGGAATACAGACTGTTTATATAGAAATAAAGGGCACAGAAGGCAAAAAAAACATGCTCACATATGTCCACCCAGAGGAGGGTCCAAATGTGAACCCGAAGTCAGCAACAAAGTGCCAGAGGAGCCGTAATAAACAGTCCTAAAGATGAGCACGAGCCTAAAGACATGCTGAAAAAAGCAGAAGAATAAAGAGAGCGAGGCATAACTTACACAGACAGCTTACTTTAGCGGCGACAGTGACTGGATGGTTGGCTTCCGGATCAAGCTGACTTAAATAAAGGGGAAATCTAATGGAGAGCATGTGAACAAAATCAGAAGGGTATTACCAGAAACAAGGAGTAATTGAAAAAATTAGACAGTGAATGGAACTAGGTGATGATATAAATGGACATGATCAAAATACCAATTGGAACAAAACAAGGAATGGTGGCGACTGCGACCTATTTACTAGTGTAGCTCCACCTAGCGAGGCTCAGACACAGACACGGACTCAAGGCAGGGTCGACAACCAGCCAAGTGAAGGAGTGGTGCAGATTTATTTATTCACACTGTAGGGAAGGGTTGTGGTGAAGGTCGGAGAGGTGCTCAGCTGTGCTCGCATTAGAGGTGCTCTAGGGGCGTGAGGTGGCCCTGGAGGGTGCCGGTGTCTGGGTCTGGAACGGGGTGATGCTTCAGGGCTCAAATCTGCCATGAGAGGAACTCAAAAAGGGGTTTAGGTCAGTTAAGAAGAGTTACATGAATTTCTTGCACTAGATACACAACAAATGGTTAGTTGATGTAAACAGTGGAAGAATCTAGCTAATCTAGCTTTAGTATAAAGTGTTGTAGTTGGGAACAGGTTATTGGAATGATTATGCAAAGACTTGTTTGGAGTGTTGTTTGTGTATCAAATCTTGCATTGCAGACCTTTCAGGACTGAGGCTACTATGTGTAGCTTAGATACAAGGTGCCCAGCCAGTTTAACCCCTTGAGGTCTAAGCACATTTTTCCAAATATTTCAGGTGTTGTCCTAATACTATAGATCTATAGATAGGAGAATGTTATGTAATGTTAGGAATGATGTTTCCTCCAACTACTAAAGGATAGCAGTGGGTGGTGAAAGTGTACTGTTATTCATGCAGTATAGGAACAGGAAGTGGAAGAAGTAAGATGGTACGATGCATGTAAAAATTGAGAGTTGTCTGTTTGAACTGCTAATAAAAAAATACAGTGTTTCATAAGCTGAGTTTCAATAGTCTAAAGAAGGAACACTACATGGTACCAGGGTTTATGCAATACTTACAAGACCTCAGGCATTAGACGAATTCAACATGTTTGTGTACACCAATGCAGATGACAAAGATAAGTTCAATAGGGTTGTCAAGAAGTTTGATGAATACTATTCATTGAAGAAAAACGAGACGTTCGAAAAGCATGTGTTTCACACACACGGCAAGAATGGGCAGCTTTGGAATGCTGCAAGATTCAATGATCCATGAGCAAATTGTGTTCAAAAATAAATGACGAAAAAATGAAGGACAAGTTGCCAAGAGAGATCCTAGTTGGAGCTGTGAAAATATGCAATGCAAGTGAATGACCTCTGCAGCATGCAAGAACGTTCAGTGATGGTGCGTGGAACAACAACAGCACAATAGTAGCCATAGAGTCTGAAAGAAAACAGAAGCAGGGAACAGTGTCAGCTCAAAAGAATAATGGCTCAGTGATTTTTACATGCAAAAGATTAAGCATCCACCTAAACAATGCCTTGCCTATGGGGAAGTCTGTAAAAAGATGTAAAGCCGCAATAGACTGAAAAGTTAAAGATAAACATGGATGAGCAGGACAAGTGGACAGTACCAGTGCATATAAATGGAACTGTCATTCCTCTCAAGCTGGACACAAGGGCAAAGGCCAATTTGATGAGTGAGTCAGACATCAGAGCCATGAAGACAAAGCCACACATCCATCCAAATGGGGTAAAGCTCAAAGCCTACAATGGACAGCACATCAACACCAAAGGCATGTGAAAACTTGAGTTAATGGAAAATAACACTCCCTCATGTTTCTAAAAGTTCCAGACGGGCATAATGTACTACTAGGTAACAAAGCATGTAAAAAATTTAAGCTTAGTAAAGACGGTGTACCACATCAGCAAGACCAATGCACAGATAGTGGAGTGGATCAGTATCAAAGCATCTTCAAAGGGTCTGATATCTTACCATTCACCTATAAAATACACCAAAAAGATTTGCAGCCAGTCATTCATCCAGGCCGATTCGATTTCCACTTTGAGACAAGTTAAAGCAGGAAATGAACTGAATTACATCACAGGGAGTTATAAAGAAAGCGGAGGAGTCCACTGAGTGGGTGAATTTGTTGGATCCATGGTGACCTACATGTGCATGGATCCAAAAGACCTGAATGTTAACATAAAGAGGGAACATTATCAAAGTTCTTAAGCAAAATGGATGCTTCCCAGGGTTTTTGGCAGCTGAATCTGCATAAAGTGAACACAAAATTCTGTACGTTCAATATACCATTTGGCTGCTACTGCATGCCTTTTGTTCCATAGGGCTATGGGGCACATCAGAGAAGGTATTGAAGCAGTGCGTGTGTATGTGGATAACATCGTGCTATGAGGATCTACACTGAAATACCACAATGACAGGCTCATCAACATGCTTTAGAAAATCCAAAAGTATGGACTGAAGTTGAATAGGACAAAATGTCAGTGTGACGGACCGAGCCAACAGGCAATGAGAAAACAAAGGATAATTATCAAAAATAATGAATTTATTTATCTCCAGCATAAAAACAAGTTTCTACAACCCCACAAGGAAACCATTGGGCCCATTAAAAAGGGTCTACAAAAAAGAGCTACATCAGCTCAACTTAAGAGTAGCAAAAGAAACACTAACTCTAGCTTCTCTAATGAATTCCCTTCCCCTAACAAACACAAAGGGCACATGTATACTATGACTGATCAAACCAACATAAAACACAGGGGATAACAAACTCTAAATATTAAAGACTAAACAAGATCACTAAACCACAAACAATAAATCTACTACATTGCCCAAAATATACATGATCAAACCTAACCTACAGAAAAACAAACAACCCATAACCCAAAGAAAATAACCCCCGAAATAGACTTTAAATCAACTGTGTGTGCGCAACTTATTTACAATTGGCATGACTAAACTAAATAAACTGATAAATAAAGTGTAGGTGCAGAGAGTTACTGACACTTCATGGGATGGTCACGGGTGTGGCCATCACACATGCCATCATTGTTTCAGTCCTTTTTGTACTCTTTTCAAGAGCCCCGAAGTCCACTTAAAACTTGTGTTTATGCATAATCCATTTTACTAAGACAGTTCTCCTAATTCCTTAGAGAGACTGATGTTTTTTTCTGTTTCCTAAAGACTGATATGTGTAAATGAACTGTTGTGATTGGCTGCCGTATACTGTCCCTCATTCAGAAAGCAGTCTGGGCTGAAGCTCTCTTTGTAACTTCAACATGACTGGGTGGGGCTAAACTGATTTAGG
>JBBJLS010121533.1:0-17677 GCA_037577275.1 Bryconaethiops microstoma | reverse complement strand
TGCATCTGAGTTTGTTTATATATAAATATATATACAAAACACACACACACACACACACACACACACACACACATACAGACCACCAACACCCCCCTTCTCTCACCCTATGAAACTTGAACAACTCAGACTTTAATTACCTGTTAAAATACTCTGCTGTTTTTTCATACTGCACATTCCCTGTCGTGTTGCTGCTACAATTGCACAATAATATTTATTGCTGTTCTGTATTGCTGCTAAAATTCTGTATTGCTGTTCTGCATCTTTGCACACAAACTCTGCTGCTAGAATACAGAACCTGTCAAAATACTGTATTATCCTCGCTGTAGATGTTGTCATTGCGCTGATCCTTGTCTTGTCTTGTCTAGTTGTATTGTTGTTCCTGTTCTTTGTCCTGTCTGCACTTGTGGTCTTGTGTTCTGTTCTGTTCTCATGTTGCTCTGTGGTTCTGGAAGCAGGTTGTTGTTGTTGTTTTTTTTTTTACTGTGTAATGTGTGTGTATATGATATTAATGACAATAAAACCTGCTTGACTTGACCTGCACTAAATATAACGTCAGACATAAGGCTGTTTAACAGAGCCACATTTTAAAGAGATGTTTAAGCTAGAGTAGCAGTTTATCGAGATTCATCGAGGTTCAATTTTGTTACAGATTTAATGCTGTTTTGGTCCAAAGAAAATAACCAAAATATTCTACCGTTCCCTGTTCTGGTTATACTGTCCATTTGTGATAGGGAGCTCAAAATCAATAAAAGATGTTTGCAGAATAAATAAAGATTGCTGTATTGGTGCAAAAATGTGCGTTGTCGTACCCGCAGTGTTACTCTCATTAAGAAATGTTGCTCTTTTTTCCAAGTCTAGGGACCTATAAAAATAAAATAGCATGCATGGACAGTAGTGATATGTGGGTCAGGCTCTTCCAGGCTAGTTTATCAATAATAGTTCATCAATTTTCTCCCATTGACTTTGTTTAATTATGTCAAGTAGTATTTTTCTTATTCACTTTTGTAGAGGTTTAACTCTGAATGATCCTTTATTTTATAGGTTAGCATATATTTACCCCCTCTGAAGACGATGAAGAGTGTGGTGGACAGAATGAAGAATCTCTCCAACTATTTGGTGAGTGACCACTCGGCATCCTGTACTTTCATAGCAAATTTAAATATAACAGCTGTATAATAACCCTTATCGGAGCTGATTTCAGAATAAACATTCTTCTTCCTGAAACCTGCAATGAATAACTTTTATCAGAGAATTAATAAAAGGAAATTATAAGTGCAAAAGAAGTGCAATTGATTTGCACTTTCAGTTCATCCTCATTGGATGGGTATAGAGTGGAGTGTTTGATATAATAATCAGAATAAATCTTTGCTCTTTTCCTTCTGTCTCTCTGAGGTTGTGGAGGCTAATATGAGTGGTGAAATGAACCTGAAGATTGAAACGGATCTGGTGTCCGTCACAACGCACTTCAAAGATTTGGGGAACCCTCCGTGGAGTGAGTTACTGATTCATGCTGACGGAAGAAAAATCAATCCAGCCTCTAATTACACAGTAATTTACTGAGTTAATGAAAAGCACTTCGCAGCAACTTTCCAATGCTGTGACCTGAACTCGCTGAATTCTGTTTGGGTTCTTAAAGCAGGAGGTATTGCCTGATGAGTTTGGCTGATTACCTATGATGGTAGTCAGAAACTTCCAGGCTGTTTACAGTGTAAGCCGTAGCCTTAAAATTCATTTTTTCTCTTTTTCATCCATCAATTAAATGTTTTTATCATTATAAGCATGTTGCCACTGTTAATCATGATGTGTCTAGGTGGTCAGGGTAAAATTTTAGGGCAGTTTAGAGCAGTGAAGGTGAAAATTTCCCTTCTGTTGGTTCGGTTGACTCAGCAGTGCAGTATGAGGCACGGGCACCAGAACCATTGTATTGTATCCCCCCCCCCCCCCTCTTTTTTAAAAAGAATTTGTTTCATCCCTTCCACTTGTCCACCCAGCCATTTGTATGAAATGTACCTATTTCCTCTTCATTATTTTCTCTCTTTTCACCGTGTCCCTTCAGGTGCTGGTGCCTCTCAGAGTCAAAGTCAGGTCAGAGATGTGGAGGCCATGGCCCACGCTCGGGTGGACATACGGAAGCTTCAGCAGTTTCTGATGGGACAGCAGGTTAACCCCAACAAGTCGATGTGCAGTGAGTACCACACACAGGTCTCAGCAGCTCGGTCCTCACACAGCAGACGGGAAGCTTTTGTGGAGCTAATCGATGCACAGTACCTGATTTCCTCCATTTTTGTGTACTTGTACACTTGATTGTTCCTGATTTCAGACCAACTTTTAAATGAGACAGTAAACACAAAATACAGTTTTAAATGATCTAAAACCATGTGTGAAAAGAAGTCAGTAAACCAGGTTTATTTGAAAATTGGCATCAGTTAGATTAGAAATGCCCAGGCTTGGTAACTGCCATTGAATCTACTGAATCTATCATTTGAATAGATTCAAAGGTAACAAATAACGACATAATATTACGATAAAAAAAAATTCCACAAGAGACTGGAAAGAAATGTATTGATATTCAAGGTTCTGAATCTTGAGTCGTGAATCTTCCAGTCTACCAGAAGTGGCCATCCTACCAAAACTACTCCAGGCCTGCAGCAATGACAAGCAAGTCATAAAAAGATGATAAAGAAACGTATAAGGAACTATAGGCCTCACTACAGAAGATACGGAAAAGGACTCGACAACATGGTATCCAAGGGAGAGTTACAAGGAGAAAACCCTGCTAACAAAGAGGAACTCTGGCTCATGTCACGTTTGTTAAAAAGTGATTGCCAAACCTTTTGGAATAATGTTCTGCAGACTGATGAGTTGAAAGGGAAACTTTCTGAAAGCAGGTTTTACAGTAACATCTAGCATAAAGCTAACACAACATACTGCAACAGGAAAATTATACCAACAGTTAAACATTTATATTTACGGCATTTAGCTGACGTTCTTATCCAGAGCGACGTACATCAGTGCTCCAATAGTTCACATCTGTTCTTCAAACTGTAAAACTGTACTTAAACGATGTCTGCTATTCAACCAAGTTTCTGCCAGCTAAGTTACACCTAAACAGCTTCTGTCAAAGAAAAGAACAAGGTGAAAGCAAAAGTAAGGAAGGCTTGGAGTTAAGTGTAAAGTGGGTTTTTTTTGTTTTTTTTGTTTTTTTTCCATAAACATGGCGGTGGTAGTGTCATGGTACAGAGATGTGTTACTGCTCTAATGCCTGGGTGACTTTAATTGACATTCATTAATTATGATCCACACCAGGAAATCCAGAAGGAGACAAAAACTTTCTCATGGCACTGTTGTCTTCCATTTTTATGTAAAATTAGTACTTCCTAACCCTGTTTCAAGTGAGGAACAGTTTATTTTAAATTCGAAAAATCTTATTTAAATTGCACAGTTAATGAATTCCAGATTTTAAGTGCAGGTTCTCATTTTCAACTTCTGTTTGCAGATATTGTTGACAAAAGGATTCTTCACTTGATTCTTCTGCACGAAGACGTGTCTCTGCAGTATTTCATCCCAGCTGTGGCGTAGCGTCGCCTCCAAGATGACTGTTTTTGTTTTAACAGTCTCTATCTACAGCATACATCTGAAATTCTGTCAGGTCTAAAACGACTAAAGGACTGGACCATGCTGCACTATTTCATCATTCATGGAATTAGAAGAAAAAAAATCAGTATGCCTGTTGGAGAAATGATTAATTGCTGTGAAACTGTCCTGTATTTGCTTGTAGTAAAACCAATGTTAGCCTTGGTGTTTTTAAGAATTTGGAAACTTAAAACTTTTCGAATGTAAATTTCAGTTGAAAACTTGGTTTCAAATAAAGACTATTTATATTAGTTGTTCCCCTGAATTCTTTCTTCCTGCAAGAGCCAAAACTATGCTTTCAGGGTCCTGACCCTCAAAAGTTTCCTGTAAATGAGTAAAAAGCCGGTCAAGGTTGGCAATGGGAGAGGGGAGAGAAGAAACAAGGATTCTGAAACTGACTGTAGCAATCTTGTAAATATCCACTGCCTTCGGACCAGCCAGAGCCACTGCTCTCACCATTCTTTATATACCTCCGAGAACTGAACGGGAACTCGGGGACGGTAGTGATGTAAGATTTTATCCCACCTCTCCTTGTGTCATTTTAAGCAGAATAAGACATTCTAACAATATTACCTGAATTCTCGCAAAATGTTTCGCAGTTTACGCAAACTATGAGTCTTTTTCAGCGTTGGTTTTGTAGCAATGCACGACGGGTAGCGTTGATTTGCATAGGGGCTTGGCTATTGGCTGTCGGTCGGACACAGCAATGCGAAAGAATTTGTTTCATAAATATTTGTATTAACAACACTTTCGTTACAGACACTCACGAGTACTGTCCTATTTCCTTAACATAATGAGTAGCCAACAAAAAAATGTGTTTTTTTGGTGGTGAACATGAAGGAGAGATAAGATAAACGTTTATTAGTCCCACAGTGGGAAATTTGCATTGTTACGGCAGAAAGTGGACAAGAAGAAAGGTAAGAGCAGCAAAACAATAGAATAAAAACTATACAACAGTATAGTACAAAAAGTACACTATACAATCAACATATACATATATATACACACATATATTTCCTATATAACATATACATATATTTCCTCGTCATCATTTTCTTTTTTCACCTCGTCCCTTCAGGTGCTGGTGCATCTCAGAGTCAAAGTCAGATCAGAGATGTAAGACTAGTGACTGTAAGACAGTCCCTCTGACTAGTGACTGTAAGACTGTCCCTGTAGGTAATAAATGCCCCCTTTACCTTTATCTTACTTATCTAGAGTCCTAACTGAGGAACCCCACTGCGATGGAATCTCAGACCTTGAAAAAGCAGTTCTGGATGTGGAAACAAGGTGGAACTGTAAAAGCCACAGCATCCATGTTTGAACATCAGGACACTTTTTGAAACTGCGTTAAAATGTGCGAATACTATTGTACATGATATGCTGAACCCACTGACTGTACAGACAGAATTCATTCAAATTGACATGGAGATGAACTTGTTTGCGTCTCTGAAATGTAACTCTGAATCACTTCTGAAAAAACAAACACCACTGTTTTCTCTAGGTGAGTAAAAAGCCGGTCAAGGTTGGCAATGGGAGAGGGGAGAGAAGAAACAAGGATTCTGAAACTGACTGTAGCAATCTTGTAAATACCCACTGCCTTCGGACCAGCCGGAGCTATGGCTATCACCATTGTTTATATACCTCCGAGAACTGAACGGGAACTCGAGGACGGTAGTCTACTATATTGTCATCCCGCCTTTCCTATGTGTCATTCTAAACACAGTAACAAATTTCTCAAAGTATTGCCAGCATTTTCCCCAAAATGTTTCGCTGTTTTCGCAAACATATGAGTCTTTTTCAACGTGAATCATGCAGCAATGCCCAACGGGTATCCGAGATTTGCATAGGGGCTTCGCTATTGGCTGTCGGTCGGACACAGCTATGCATTTACATTTACGGGATTCAGCAGACGCTCTTATCCAGAGCGACGTACATAAGTGCTGAAGTCCAGATCTGTTTTTCAAACCTGTAAAACTAAACTTAAACCAACGTCCGCTATTAACTATGTTACTGCAGGCTAAGTACACCTAAACAGCACCTGTCAAAGAAAAGTCAGAGGTTAGTGTGCTTAACCCGACCTTAATTTACCCTGAAAATACACCAACCCCCTTTGAATTAAGTGGTCGTTAATGTGTGAAACCGACCCCTTAATTTGACCTTAAAATTAGATTTAAGGCGTGAGTTTGAAACCCCTTAATCTTAAAATTATAGCGCTAATTCAGGAAGTTCTAGTATTTAAGGGGCAAATTTGAAAAAATGAGGGGAAAATTAATCCGCCTTAATCTGTGCATTTTTTCCCTTAATTTTTCAAAATGAATGTAATTTTAAGGGGTAAATTTAAGGCATTTGGTTTCATAGTGAGACGTGGACTACTTTAAGCACTGGTATATGTCGGTCTGGATAACAGCATATGCCAAATGGTGTAACTGCAACTGTTGTGACCAGGTAAGATCCTTGGAGATCTGAACGCCAGTGGCGGTTTATTTTGGTGGGAAAGTGGAAGCGCTGCTGTTTCCTGCTGAAGTCCATCACCTGCTCACCTAGGTGGGGAGAATCTATATTTTTTGGTGTAGTTAAAGAAGTTCAAGTAGAACAATGTAACCTCATATCTACTTGTAGCAATGGGCACTTCCGTCTGTAATCATTTGTTTTGATGCATATACTTTTGGAATGCTAATCTATCCTACACAACATAGGATTGTGTCAAATTATTTGCCACATTTTACCAGACTTTTCAAGTGATTGTCACAGTCTGTTACAACTAAACCCACCTCTCATGGTCTCACATTTGCATTCACACTAGTTTTAGCTGAATTGTTCACAAACAATGGGTCCTCCTAATAAAGTTTTCATTTGTGCAAGTTATTTATCAAAACCCAAAATGCATTAGCGTGTGTCCTGTGCTCGCATGGTCTTGTGCTTTGGCATGAAGGCATCAGCATGTTGATGGGTTTTAACTGGAACATTCCTCTCTGTGAGTGATAACACTATCAATCCCATGATTCAAAGCAATGGCACTGCCATGATAACACCAGAGTGGTTTCTAAATTGGGAGGGAAGGCTTTGATAAGGAGTCTATGACGCAGAGACACAGGCGAACAGGACGCCTTAGAACATCAGAACTGTACCTGAGGCCAGACGCGCGACCAAGACGGGTCTTTCATTCTGTTTCACATCGTGTTGATTCTGTGTTGCAGAAATGTCCACTGCAGACGCTCATGAGGCTGCCAAGACCGGCGAGCTTTTCATTCCTGAAAGGAGCGAATTTGTGGAGGTGAGAATCAGTCGTCTTTCCTCTGACCTTGAAACAACAAAAAGACCTTCCCAGAACTCTAGACTCAGATCTGTTTTGTGCTTCTGTTTCTCTACAGGTGTCTCCAACAACGCCTTTGGAGGATCCCAAAATCACTCACACGCAAAGATGCAACACAACAATTAGTGATGTGAGTATTGTACATTTCCATTAAAACTTGAATAAAAGGAGATAAAGTTATTTAATGATTGTAGGCATCGGTAATGAGTTGTAGTTATAGTTTACTTTTCTTTCTACTCTGCGAGTGGTTGTTTTCGAAATCAGCTCTGAGCCGGTACTATGTGGGTGACAAATATAGCAAAAATGATGAAAAATTTTACTCATTGCTATTGATCTCTTGCCAGACTAGTGTCAGTGGCAACACAATTTACAGGAATGTTCATAAAAAAAGATAAGATAAACCTTCATAATGGAATTAGTAATGGATCAAGACTTCATTATCGTAGCTAACATGGATAGGTAAAAGACAAAAATTAAGTGTATTCAAGAGTGTGATTATTTCTACATCATACAGAAACACAGAAAAGAGTGAAAATTAACATGCAGCAGGCAGTGAGAGATTCATAAAGTGAAGACTGAGGAAGGTAACTGAAGGCCTAACTCTAACAGAAACGGTTTTCTGCGCCATCTGAAAAATCAGATTTAGATTTAGCAGGTTTCACACGTGTCACCTTCAACGTTTGGAGGCGGATCAACTACCCCTCCAGTAATTTACTCTCAGTCTTTTTTTAATTGTGTCTTCTGGGGGTGATTCATCATATAGTTTTCAAACAACAATGTCTTAAATACAGAAGATCTATAAATATTTTCTCTCATGCCTTTATTTAAAGTGTCATATGTGAACACCACACACAGTGTGAACAGCACGAAATTCTTTCTCTGTATTTAACCCATTAAATCCAATTAACCCAAGTGAAGCAGCGGGCAGCCAGGAACACAGTGCCCAGGGGAGCAGTGTGTGTGCATGGTATCTTGCTCAAGGGTACCTCAGTGGTGCCACTAGCAGTCCTGGGATTCAAACTCACAGCCTTCTGATCACAGGGGTAACTCCCTAAGCACTAGGCCACCAGCCGCCCTCTTTATGTTTCTGCATCTTTTATATTTCTTTACTGCAGCAGACTGAGCAGCTCCACTTTTCAAAAGTTAAAACTGGCTGTAGTCCGAGACACTACCAGCCTGTTTCCTACAACTGGTTTCTCTTTTCCCTGGTTTAAAAAGATTAGTACCATAGCCTAGTTTATTAGTGATGGCTTCTAATTTTAGTAGGTCTAGCAGAATTATTTGCATTGTTAAGCCTAGAAAAATCTTCTCCATCTAAAAGTTAGGATTAGGGTACACTTGCTGACTGATAAACCCGACCCTCCGACAGGCGCCACTGTTATTCACTTCTCTGTCAGTGGCTTTGTGACTGATTGGTGTTTATTACTCATGTCGAGAAACATAAAGAAATACTATAAACCTGATACCTTCCTCTGTTATCAGTAGGTTTTTTTGTTGAAAGAATGGTGCACTAAATGCTTTCTTCATATGAGAATGAAATGCTTCTGACAGTTATTCAGAGTTTTCATTAACAGTTACCAGCGTTAACTGTTACTCATGGGCAAGCAACTGATGGGCATTCTGAATATTTATGATATTATGAATATTTATGACTGTTTTCTTACACCAACTGGCTGTTCATTTTCTTGATCAAGGACAAAGTGGGAGGGACAGAGACAATGTCAACTTTACAAGATGCTGCAGAGACCCAGAATACTGAGGAGATAATACAGACTCTAGAAGGCGACTCCCAGCTGCAGACTGAGGTACAGCACACTGGCTTGTTGAGTCACTTCATGGATTTCCATGAAAAAATCAGAGCAAAATTTTTTTAATAAAGTGGAATTTCACATATAGTTTTATTTGTTTTATTTAATTTCATAGTTGATATTTTGGACTCATTGACACTCATTGATAGTAGGCCTGGAGTAGCATGGAGGCATCCCCTTCCCATTCAGGAAATGTAGCTCAGATTTCCGCTACGCAGTTGGACCCGCCTTGGGATCTGCAGCACCATACAAAATAAAGCACAGAACAAACAAATAATTTAATATTGATTACAAGCTGCTGGCACACCACCGGTCAGCTTGATTGTTGCACCGCCAGCCACGGAGACGGAGCAAAAGTTCGAACAAAGATCAAACAGAAAGCACATAGCTGGTGTCCTAGTGGTTAGGGAGTTGCCCCTGCAATCAGAAGGTTGTAGGTTCGAATTCCAACACTGCCTCACTGAGGTTCCCTCGAGTAAGATACCATCCCCACACACTGCTCACCGGCGCCTCCATTGGTGGCAGACTCCTGCTTCACTTGGTGAATGGGTTAAATGTGTTAAATACAGAGAAAGACGTTCACACTGTGTGCTGTGGTGTGGTGTGTTCACGTGTCACTATAAGGGGCCCCTATGCTTTATATTCATCCCATAAAAATCGTGTTTGGTATGCAAGAGTGGTTTTAATGTAATCTGGGCTGGCCTGCATCAAATCTCAAATCCAAATATGCTAGTAATTCCAAACATCTGTACATATTCCATAGTAAGACTGTATTCCAGACTATTTTGTAAAGAGCAACTAACCTTTCTTTCTCCCCAATATGTGCTTCTGGCTTGGGGCTTTAAATAATAACCATTTTTCAAATATAAACTCCAGAAATATGTTACACAATGCAGAGTGTGACACGTGAATAAGCAAGGAGAGAAAAAAAATTAATCTGAGACTAACTGAAGCCCACTGAAGTTTTAACCTCAATCATCCTTATTATTATTTGCTGATGGAATGATGCAGTAAATGTTTTTTCTTTTCATGTTTTTGATCAAGGACAAGGTGGAAGAGAAAGAGCCGGTATCAGTCTGGCAAGAGTCCCAAAATACTACTGCCATGCAACTGGGTAACTCCCAGCTACTAAATGAGGTACAACACAAAGTTCCATTTGAGTTATTTCATTAAAACAACCCCAAGGGCCTGGTTTTTCACATCATGATATCAGAAATCTCCAGGATGTGATTCTGATTTGTTGCTTGCAAATAAGAATATGTCCTCAATAACCATTGATAAAATAGAGGCATTTCCGGCACTGTGTTGCATATACTGATTTAAAACATCTATCTCATCAGTAATAATCCAATAATATGCATGAATGGACAGAGAGAGAAAAAATACAAACCTGAGACAAATTAAAACCAAGAGAGTTCTTATTCTCCCTGTAGCCAGTGAAGTTGCCTCCTGTTTTATGATACTTATTAATTGAACAAATGATGCAATGAAATCAAATACTACAAACAGTTATTTAAATTTGTTTATGTTCTCGATCAAGGGGAAAGAGGAAAATAAAGAGCCATCTTCAGGCTTACAAGAGACGGTAGAGAACTTAAAAACTGCGGAGAATCTACAGGCCGCAGAAGACAATGCCCAGCTACAGAGGGAGGTACATCACACTGTTTCATCACACTGTTTCATCACACTGCCTCTTTACACTGTCTCATCACACTGTCTCATCACACTGCCTCTTTACACTGTCTCATCACACTGTCTCATCACACTGCCTCTTTACACTGTCTCATCACCGTTCCATCACACTGTATCAACACCGTTTCATCAAACTCTGTTTAATCACAGTTTCATCACACTGTATTATCACACTGTCTCATCACTGTTCCATCACACTGTATCAACACCGTTTCATCAAACTGTTTAATCACACAGTTTCATCACACTGTATTATCACACTGTATCATCACACTGTCTCATTACCATTCCATCACACTGTATCAACACCGTTCCATCACACTGTATCAACACTGTTTCATCAAACTCTGTTTAATCACACTGTATCATCACCCTGTCTCATCACACTGTATCATCACACTAACAAGTAGGTTTATTGTCATTTCAGCTAGAAACACAGTGCACAGTGAAACAAGTCAACATTCCTCAAACATTCCTCCAGCTGTTGCTGGGGTGAACCAATCCAGACCATTGCGTGCAACACTATGACAGAATAGACTACTACTAACCAATGACAAATAATGAAATTAAGGGTTACAGCAAGAAATAGTGATCTGAAGAAAACAGCTGTGCAAGATGTAAAGGAGCTCTAAGAAGGTGGCTGTAGCAAATTACATGGAAAACCAGCCATAGCTCCTTTAAAAAGTTAGTTAGATGTCATTGCTTTGGATAGAGCCGTGACAGAGCAGTCATCTTCCAAATTCAGATGCATGAACATGTGAGGGGGAAACCTTTTAGATGCTGGAACTTCAACCACACTGTACATTCTGTTGCGGAAAGGGCCAAGATGAGCATCTTGGAGAGCATTTGGACACTGGAAGGTGCTTTGTGTTGTTGAGTAACGGTAAAGTGTTGTCTTACTGTGATTTACCAAGAGGGAGCTATAGAAGTAGGCAATAAGTCCAGTAAATCACGAGTGACCATACCAACACCAGAGCCAAGGTCAATACTGGCTATACTGGTCAAACATTTTGCACATTTTCCCAACCATTGCACATTTTATTTTACTTATATTTATATAGAATGCACAGTGAATTGTCCACACACTCAGGACAGGTAAAATCTCACCCTTACCTTATTTTATACTTCTTTATTCGTACTGTTTTGTTTGTTACACAATGTCTTATGTCTGCTGCACTGCGTGTTCACTGTGGAACTTGAGCTTTACTATTTCATGTCTCTGTAGACTGAATATGTCAAAGCAGACTTTGACTTTGGAAAGAATAAAAATACTGAAGATATCATCAGTAGATGACATACCAGGTATAAACTGGTTAGCTAGGTAGCCAGCTCCTGGTTAGAAAAGGAAGCTAATAAGATTGTTAATGATTTTAAACATTAAAATGTTCCCAATCAGCCACTTATACCACAGCAAGAAATCAGGTCACTTAGTCAGTGCGAATAACGCAACAACATTAACTTAGCTAATATAGTAGCTTATAGAATTTTTATATTTTATAATCGATTTTAAGAATTTGTTGTGATCTATACTAATCCACTGTGATCTGTTTTGAACAGAAGGAGCAAATGAAGTCTGAGAAGAAAGAAGTGACTGGCTGTCTGTACTCTCTTTTGCCTCAAACTTTTGAAACCCAACATGCTAGAGAAGTTTCTGAGCTTGTCAGTGAGGTGGGTCGAACCATGAAGGCCGGGGCATGGGAGACAGACTAGTTGGTGATGGTACAAAGTTGAAGAAATATGTTTTAGATACGCTGGAGGCTGTACAGTATGTTACACACATTATTGTTTTTTCCCTAGTCTAGTAGTAGCTTTAACCACTACCAGAAGTGGTTTCATCATTTCTTGAGTCCTCTTACCCTTGACACAAAATAATTTTGTAGTTTATGTGACCAACACACAAATATTCAGATGTTTGTTACTTTGTTACCTCCCTCAGGTTGCTTTAATAACATGTATTAAAATGCTGATTTCTAATGCTGATTTTTGATATATGTTTATATCATTTGTGAAATGTAAGTGTAAGCATATCATTATAAGTTGAGCTAATAATTAATCAGGTATTTTTCATGCTGTGCAACAGTAAATAAGTTTGAATTCTTACTTTACTTCACAGGTCAAGTACAAGGAAGACAGCATAAAAGGGATCTCCTCCAGTCTGTACTCACAACTACCAGAAACCAGAGACACACAGTTTTCCAAACAACTCTCTAATATTCTAAGTGAGGTAACAGACATTTGCCACTGATTTCTTGTATACTGTGAGTGTTACGATGAAATTTTTATTAAAAATGAAAATATGTATTAGTGTTGTATTGTTGAACTGAAGGTGTAGTGTACAGTTCAACTCGCGGTGCATGTCATGTGAAGTGCAGGATTGTTTTTTTTGACTCACTGAGAATGCAAGAAACTCACTGATAATCCAAGAAACCTTGATGCAGTGTAAATGGCTGCAGTGAATAGAAACCAGGCCAGGGCTTACAAACTGAAACAAACTAATATGCCCTAATATGTATTAATAATTACCACATGCACAAGAATTAGATGTGCACTGATGTTTTAGTAATATCTTCCTTTAAAAATGTAACAACTCTATATTGTTTTAAAATGTATTTTATTGTTTTAAAATGTATTTTTGGCATGTTGTAACCAGAATACTCATTATTTTGCACCTGTCTGCACCAAATAAGCCTTTTTGTTTAACCCTGGGTGGGGTTTAGGTTAACCGCATCATTTTAAGCACCCTATATCTGACCGTACCACTTCTGGTGCAACTGGCCCTAAGTGTGGCTGATTGTCAGCTCTGAGTTTGGTTAGAAAAATTTATTTCTGTGCTGGTAGTGCAAGGCTGATGACTATTCCAGCATTGTGCGTTTGGTTCCTACAACTGTAGCATTCCTTCAAGCTGCTAAATCGATCTGAGCGAGTTACGAAGCACAAGGTGCCCTGTACAAAGTCCTTTAGAAGTACTGCTGCAGTCTTGAAATCCGCCTACTGAGGATGAAATGATTTAATTTCTAATCATCCCACAGATTGCCTGCTCGACCCAGTTCCTTCCACACTTCTATAAGCTACCTCTGTCTGTGGCTTCAATGACTTTAGCTTAATTAACATTTGACCAGGTTCCTTCCATCTTCAAATCTGCTCAGTTCACACCACTACTCATGAAGTCCATTCATGACCTCTAAAAACACCAAGGGCCACAACTCCACCTTCTTACAGCATAAAGCACAGCCTGACTTGACCCTCCTTGTCTCAAAGATTGAAGAAATACATCAAGACTTTTCTCAGCTTTGGCAAACTTCCCCTGAACATCAGAACTGCTGAGACCCTCACTGAGGCCCACCTCTTCACTGAGCACTTAGGATAAAAGCTACATGTTTGTGTCATAAACTAACCTAACTAACCCAAACTTCATCCAGGAAAAGTCTTCTGGCCTTCTTTTGCTGTTCGGGACACCACACTTAAGGGTGCGGCCGGGGGTGCAGTGAAAGCATGACCAGTGGAGCACTCGGTTTCTCATTTCTTTTCACAACGATGGTGTGAAGATGGTGTGTCTTTTTCTGTCTTCTTCGTTCCTCTCACCGATTCTGTTCGCAACGCCAATGGATTGATTTTCCTCAACTGGTGGATTTTCCTCAGTCGGTGATGAGGCACTGTACTTTGTAAAGATAATTCAGACAAAATAAAAGATGGCAAACGAAGAATCTCTTGCATGTTACCAGCTGCCTGTTGTGGTTCGCCTCTTGGTGTTAAGGTGAAGGCCACTTGTCTCCCTGTGGTCAGCTCTATGGAGCTCTCAAGGTCCAAGATCTCCTCCACTCTGTCTGTCCTTACAGGTAAAACAGAAAGACAAACATGTAATGTAATTAACTAGAATATAACAGAGAAAAAGTAGAACGTGAAAAAATATAAGGAATAAGGTGTGAACCCCTTTAAAATGTACTCGTCAAAATGAACAGACTTCATGCACTGTAAACCTTTTATGTTTTTCAGTGTAATTTTTCTTTTCAAATAATTTACTTCAAAACAGGTTTAGATGTCCTTCATATTTTAAATGTAATATTAAGTGAATGAACTACAAATACATTATTAGTAGATGCTGATCTTCTCCATGGGTGACGGTCATTCTGAAGGACACTTTATTGCCACTCTTCACTGAACTGCACTCTAATTCAAATTTCACAGATTTCACACATGAAAATTTATACATCCAAACTTCAATGGCCAGGGCTCTTATGCTTTTTAACCAAATAATATTTAGCACTCTCAGGATTTCTTCTTTTCTAGACAAAGTACAAAGAAGAGGGGAAGAAGAAAACCTCCACTAGTTTGTACTCTTTGCTTCCAGAGACGACGGAAACACAGCTAACCAAACATCTGACTGAAATTCAGAGTGAAGTAATTCTAATTCAAACTGAACTCTATACTTGCTCTGGAAATAAAATTTTAAAATCAGTTTTATTGAGTACTTACTCTGGAAATGGTCTCTGTTCCGTTACATCTTTCTCTGTTTTGCAGGTTAAATATAAACAGACGGGGAAGAAGGCCGTTTCAGACTCCCTGTTCTCCAAACTGTCAGAAACTTTAGACACCCAACACGCCAAAGCGGTGTACAACCATCAGAGTGAGGTAGACACACACACCTACTACTGTCACCCCCATCTCTGGGTTTGGTGTACAGGATCAAACTTTACCTCCAAGTTGCTGCTGCAGAAGTGTCCTCCATGTTTTTTTTCATCCTCTCAGCTCAAGTACAAAGAAGGGAGGAAAGATCTGTCCAGCTGTCTTTACTCCACCCTGCCTGAGACGGCCGAGACGCTGTTGGCTAGAGAGCTGACTGAGATGATCAGTGAGGTGACGCGCTACATCACTACTCTTTCAGTCCTCAACTACAGAAACTACAGAGCGGAAAACTCGAGAACAGCCCTTTCAGCAAACAGCCTTCATAATCTGGGCATTTATGGGGACCCGTAATAAAAAGAGCAAAAACAATTAAAGTTATTATTGTTATTATTATTTATTTATCTATTTTATAGGGCAGCTGGTGTCCTGGTGGTTAGGGAGTTGCCCCTGTGATCAGAAGGTTGTGGGTTTGAATCCCAGGACTGCAAGTGACACCACTGAGGTACTCCCCGGGCGCTGTGTTCCTGGCTGCCCGCTGCTTCACTTGGTGAATGGGTTAAATGGTTTAAATGGTTTATGTGGGTTTTTTTGTTAAAGTCAAAGTATTAAAGATTACTGGGCCTTCACTGATAACATTCACTTGGTGAATGGGTTAAATGCAGAGGAAGAATTTCGTGCTGTTCACACTGTGTGCTGTGGTGTGTTCACGTATGACCGAATTATCACTTTCACTCACTTCTTAAACAGCCATAACATTAAAACCATGGACCAGTGAAGAGAATAACATTGGTTATGTTGTTATAAAGGCTCCCGTAAAGGGGTGGAATATATCAGGCAGCAGGTAAACAGTCCATTTTTAAAACAGTAAATCTCCAAACCAGCCAACGTGATGTTTTGACTCTGTAACCAACTCCTCAGGCTGGAATAAACTGGTTGATACAGAGAAAAAAACAAAAGAATTTTAATGAGGCTGAATGGAACTATATTCTCTTTCTCCAGAATAAATATAAGGAGAATAGTAAGAGAACAGTTTCTTCAAATGTGTACTCTCAGCTGCCAGAGACCACTGAGACTAAGTTTGTTAAAACGTTATCTGAACTACAGAGCGAGGTGAGTACAGCAAACCGATATTAATGTTTAAGATCAGTTTTATTGTCACTATTAGAATCCGACATAGTCTGTAATCTTAATTAAACTGAATGACAGACTTTCCGTCTGTCGTGTTTATGGATTTTTCTTTATTGTTTATTCTGATGGTTTACATGAACAGCATTTGGGTTAAAACTTGATTTGTTATTTACTTCCATGTTTATGTTTGTATGCATGTGTCTTTATTTCAGAGTAAATATAAAGAGGCAGGAAGAAGACAAGCTTCAAACTCTCTCTACTCTCAGCTCCCAGAAACCCTGGAGACTCAACACGCTAAAGAAGCTTCGCAGCTGCAGAGTGAGGTACCTGTACATCATAATTTATTCACTTAGACTCATCAACTGTTCAAAACCACTAGAACCCTGGAGTCCAGTCACTGTCCAGAACATCTCAGAACATCATCACAGGAGAGGCAAAAACCGTATTGACTAAGAATGGAAGATTTGATTTCGAGAATGTGTGTTGGTCCGTTTATTATGAAGTGTTGTCACATTGTAAAGAACAGTGACTCGGTTTAATGTGTAGTTGTCACACTGTGGCAAGGCACGGTCAGGTAGGAGGCACAAATGCAGACCTTCTCCATGTAGATGTTTGTTTTCTTTTCTTTAAATCCAAAAAACAAAACCAAAGGGCTCGATGGCCAAAAACATACAGATTTGGTCTCATCCCTGGCAGCTGAGCATCCTCACTGCCAGAAATGAGACCACACACCAAAATAAAAGCCCCTTTAGTCCTGGACAGGGGATGTCACAGTTGTAAAATAAAAACTGAAAATATATTTACATTCAAAACCCCTGTTTTGATCTTTACTAGAAACCCCTATATCAATTGTTAAAAACATTAATTCTGGTAAAGATCAAGCAAAGAAATGTTTCAGAGAAAAGTTTACCAATGTTATATTTAAGGAATACATAAATATAAATAACATTTCTGTCTGGTTCTGATTCTGATTTTATTGTTCGAGAGCCGATCCTACTGGAAAACAGACAACTTCTCTTTTTTTTAACAGTCTAACAGTAGGACATTTTCAGTACATAAACACTGTACAGGCTTCAATTACTAATGAACTAAAATAGTTTTAAACAATTATATCTACATTTCATAATCAACTAAAATTTGAAGGACAATCATTTGCTTTTGACAGGATATTATCAGGGGCAAATCTAGAAAAATATTTATGTGGTGGCAAGAGACGGGCAGGAATTTTTGAGGGGTGGCAACGTATGGCAGACCTATATATACTGAATTTATCACAGTTATCACAGTTTGATGACAAATAGTATATACACACTACAAAAGGGCACAGGCTGCCAAACCCATACAGACAAACTTAATCTCATGCAATCAATGGGGCAGATGGTGACCTAGTGGTTAGGGCGTTTGCCCTGCGATCAAGAAGTCATGGGTTCGATTCCCAAGACTGCTAGTGGCACCTCTGAGGTACCCTGAGCAAGGTACC
>JBBJLS010121488.1:0-17683 GCA_037577275.1 Bryconaethiops microstoma | reverse complement strand
TCTCTCTCTCTCTCTCTCTCTCTCTCTCTCTCTCTCTCTCTCTCTCTCTCTCTCTCTCTCTCTCTCTCTCTGTCACCCTCCTCCTTTTTGTTGGTGTCCTTTCTGTCTGTATTAGCCGAATTTAAATTTTACTTGGATAAACAGTGTTAGGTCTGAAACTGTGTTGTGTTTTTTTTTTTTTTTTTTACTCAGGCAAGGCTTTGATCTGGGTTTTCCTGCAATTAATATTCATTGTTTGGTCGCCTTGTCAACCTCTGTGTTTTCCTTCATGAAAGCAGTTTGTTTTCTTAATTGCTTTTCTGAATAAAAACGGCAGTCGATTGGCTCCAATACAGCGGGTGCTTTGGGCTGTAGCCTGACAGGAGGGATGATGCACAGACATAAGCTCTTTGACTGGCAGCATGAAGCTGAGGTAAGAGTGCTAAGTCTTCTGTCATTTCTTCTTTGGTATTAGAGATTTCCCTCCTGAGAAATCCTCTCCACCTGGAGCTGATCCAGAACCAGGCACACACAGCAAACGGCACTCATGGTGAGGGACAAGTGGATGGTGTCCCAGTATTTGAGCTCAGATCTGTGACACAAATTTTGGTTTGCTTCAGCTGCAGCTGGATTCGCACTGAGGAGGTTATTCATTGTGTTAGCTGTTTATAAATAGGACACAAAGAATAGCATTGTGTTAGCTAATTGCAGAAATTTGGATTAGCATTCTCTTAGCATTGTATTTAGTGATAGAAGGTGATAGAAGGGTAAATCTGAGATAAGGCTCAAGTTGTTTAGGTCTATGTCGTTGTTCCTTTGCAGTTATTTTCCTTTTTTTTTTGCCTTCAGTCTTTCAGGCTTGCCTTTCAGTCTTTAGTTCAGCATAAGGCCCAATACCTGAGACTCCATAAATCACTGAAGTCATGAGTTATTTTGTAGGTCACTGTTTTACAAGAGTAGCTCATTTTTGTTGCTATCACATTACCTACGATAAGATTAATGTTAGATTAAAGCCACATAGCTTGCCTGGGTTATGGATCTGATCATGATTAGCTTTTAAATCACCTTGTCTAAATAACTGGTCAGAGTTAAGTTCTAGTTATATCTAGTTATAATTAGTTAAATTATAACTGTACATTATACGATTTCAGTTTTGTGTTAGAATGTGGCAAAGTTTATACATTTTTATGAATTCTAATCATTTGCTTACCAAAAAATACTGGGGAAAGAATTGCATTTCTTTTAAAGAAATGCAGTGTTTCACAGTAGAAGTGGCTCGGTTTGGATAAGAAGCTCCTTTCCGTCTCTGCAGGCTTCGTAAGACTTTGTCCCTGACCTTTAAAGCCATTTAAACATACTGTGTACAATTTTGAATGTCCAAGCAATCTGGTTACTTATGGAAAATCCCCAAAAGCTCTTCAGTATCAAATGCATTTGTTCCAAAGCACCTTGTAGATTGAACAGCAGGGGCCACTGTTGAATCAGAACCCTTCTATACCCCTGCATCCCAGCAAGAAGAAGGTAAAAAAAAAAAAAACAACATAAAGAAAAACCCAGGGTAGATATATGGTAGCTGAGTGGGAAAAGATAATTCAGTATCTGGGTCATGTGAAATTTTCTGAACTTGGTGACCAGGGAAAATATTTGGAGTTGGTGTGAGTGCCCTGTGAGGTGTGTGGGCCTGAATGGATGAGGAACTGGGCTTAAAGGTCTATTAATAACAAACGATGCGTCATAACCAGAGATGTTCACCATGTGTGTGATTTCTCTGAACTGAAGTGCAAGTGCCCAGGTTCATTTGAAGTCAGAGCAGGAGAGCAAAGTAAGCGAAAGATGTTATAATGAGTCAGTCCTTAAGTGTGTTCAGCCCTTTTCAACTAACTACATCTGCCTTCTAACTTCTCCTCTCCTTTTATAAAATGATGTCTTGATGTGATACTACTTTTTCTTTGGTGTGTTAAGAACCCAAATTCAAAGTCAAATCTTGTGTCACAATGATCTGAATAGGAACAGATTTTCTTTCACTTGAGTGGCCATTTATTGTTGCTCTGAACCAAATCAATAACAAGCATTCCTATGTATTGAATGGTTGTTCCTATTATTAAGTTCCTGTTAAGTTTTGTCATTCCATTAGCATGAGCCGTTTGGAATAGGAGTACTATTGCTAAGGGAGTTTGGGGTTTGGCCAATTACAGAAGACCACTTTCTCCATAATTGTCATTGTCAGACAGCAAAAGCTTGATCATAATGCTGAATCTAATTTTCATCATTTAAGTTACAGAACCTCCCCATGTAAAAGTAATTCAGCTTTAGTAATCAAAACCTTTGACAATTTTTTAAAAAATTCCTCCATTCTATCAGCTTGTTAAAGAATCAATCAGCTCAGGATACTCTGAAAAAAACATATTTTGGGAAAAGTTATACCAGTACTGCACCCAGCATCAATATCAAATGGCAGCTGGCACAAAAATATTGTATCACTGGAAATAATGTGATTAGCAATTGGTTGAATTTATTGCTTTTTAAATCGAAAATAAAATAATATAAAATAGAATAAGATAATATGAGAGATAGGAGAACTCAAAGGATGCAAAAAAGAAAACTGAAAGTGCAATAGAGGTTCAGATGTTTAAAAGAACATCTTATAGCAGCTTTATAAAACTAGAGTTCATGCAGATCTCACACTGATGGGCAGTTTGTTCCAGCCGAGAGCTGCATAGCGACTAAATGCCATTTCACCATGTTTAGTTTCAGATCTTCTCACCACTAGCTGTCCATCTTCTGTAGATCTAAGAGACCTACCAGGAATATATACTTCAAACATATCAGAGATGTATGTAGGAACCAAACCAAATGCTTTGGAATTCTGTACTGAAATAGGAGCCAGTGCAAGGACCTGAGAATTGGAGTAATGTGCTCTGAACTCTGGCAGCAGCATTTTGAAAGAGCTGGAGCTCTAATAGACATTTTGGGGTATCCTAGTGAGGAGAGTGTTATAATAGTCAACCCTGCAGGAAATGAATGTGTGGATAAGTTTCTCAAAGCCTTGTTTGGATACAAAAGTCTCTAACTTTAGCACCGTTTTTAAGGTACCTAAATGCTGACTTTGTGACAGCTTTGATATGATCACCAAAACTAAGGTCCCCATCCATCATCACACCATGGGTTTTAAATGGGTGGATGTCTTAAGTGCTCTAGATGCCAGGTGGGCACTAAGAATTGATCTTCCCTCTTTATTTCCAAACGGGACAATCTCCATTTTGTCTTTACCAACACGATAAATCTATTGGACCAAAGTCACTTGGTGAGAGATCTAGATAGATCTGAGTCTCATCTGCATAGTTATGACAGGACACATCATTCTCTTTAAGAATTTGACCAAGAGAAAGCATGTACAGGTTGAACAGGACAGGCCCAAGAATGGACCCTTGAGGGACTTAATATGGAATGTGCCTTCCCAAGTACAACCTGAGCCAACGAAGGGCCGTACCTGAGAGTCCAACCCAGTTTTCAAGTCTGTCTAGCAGAATGTTATGGTCAACAGTGTCAAAGGCTACACTCAGATCTAATAGCACCAGTACAGTTATTTTACCTGCATCTGTATTCAGGCGAACATCATTTAGTACCTTAACAAGAGCAGTTTCTATACTAAGTTGTTGACTGAAACCTGATTGATAGTCATTAAAGAAACCATTTGTGTCCAGGTAGTTACTGATTTGATTAAAAACTATATTCTCCATAGTCTTGCCTATAAAGTAAAGATTAGAGAAAGGTCTATAACTCTTAAGAGCAGAAGAAGTTGTGTTTCTTCAAGAGGGGTTAATAACTGCAGTTTCCAACAGTTTTCGAAAAATGAGTTCAGGGATCCATTCACAATATGCAACAGGTCCCACCCTATGCTACTAAAAACACTTTTAAAAAAGCTAGCAGGTAGAAGGTCTAGGGATCATGTTAATGGCTTAAGATGAAGCAAGAGTTCTAACATCTATGAGATCAAACGTGGACATGATAGGCATGTTATTTCTGTGGGTAGACATAAAGTTACTTGAGTGTTTAGATCCAAAGTTATGCCTAATATTTTCAATTTTGTGACTAAAAAAAGATTTGTTGCATTTTGAAACTGTAAGGAATTCTGAAGGTAAGTGCACCTGGGGATGTTAACTTTTCTACTGTGTAAAGAGAGTATGAGTGTTCTGTTAATGATATTAGAGATAATGATGTTGGTATATATTATTAATAAATTCCAATTGCCTAACATGCATTTTATTTACATTTTAGACAATTGATTGCAAAGGTTTAACTCATACTCTGCATGTACTTAGAATGCATTTCTTGTGTACTTTTGGTATGCAAAAAATATTGCTTGTTGTAATGATGAGGCTTAAATGAGGAGAAGGAAGTAGATGAAAGCACAGATTTAATACTAGAAAACAAGAAACGAGAAACAGGGGTATATACACTAACTATGGAATAGGACACACCTGGGCTGGGGATGATGCAGGAACAAGACACAGGTGGAAACGCTGTGGAGGACGCAGGAATAGGACAGAGACTGACACATGACAGGGTAAATAAATGCAAAAGTACATGGAACAAGGAGGATGCAAACAACGACATAGACAAGAAAACGGGAAAAGACAGGAGAACATTACAAAAGGACAAGAAACCAGGAAAAAGACAGGGAGAGCAATACACTTGTATGCTATTTCCCAAATAAGATCGACAAAAAGTCTGTATTTATTTGCTGGCATTCTGTTATAGCTCAGTATTTCTGAATCTGTATCACTGTGAAAGTCTCAGAGCATCTCTGGGAAAATTTACAGTAAAACTCACTTAGCATTTCCATGGAACTGGCATTATCTTATCGCTGACAGTGGAAGCAAAAACAAGCATGTTTGCTTGTTCCAGGCTGTTTCTTTGGAATAGCTTGGCAAAAACACCTTAAAAGAAATTTACACTTCATCCCAAAAGGTAGTTTGTCAGCCAGGCCATGTTTGGTGTGTGAAGTTTGCTTCTTTACTTTTGTAACTAAACTACAAGGCTTCTTTGCTGATTTTTACTTGATTTGATGAACTCATCATTACTATTCCACATTTCTCTCCTCCCCTATTTGCCATTCAAATGTTACAGGACTGTTTCACCTCTGCTAGCTAGGCAAGAGTGTTGATGTACTTTTAATTCGTTCCTGTCTGCAGTCTTGTTCGTGGCACAGTGATCAGAGGCTGCCATCTCAATGTTACGTAAGATATCATACATTCAGGAAAAACGTCTGTAATGTACTGCTGCTGTGCAACCAAAGCTGGAGAGAGTGATGCTGTGAGATGTAGGCAAAGCAAGAGAAAGCAGGGCTTCAAATCTATGCTCTCTGATGATGACACAGTGAAAAAGAAAAGTGCCAGATAAAATGCAACAGAACACGTATTTTTACAAGTCTTTCCTCCACAGTAACCAATGGCCTACAACACCCTGCAGCATTTAGACAGCAGCAACTGTTTTTGGTGGAGAATTCAGTGAAGCAGTGCAGTTTTCCTCCATACCCCTATGTAGTTCATCAAGACTTGTGTGGTGTCTGAAGTTACAATTAACAGGTAATAAAGGCTTGTTAGTATTGCGATTAGCATCATGCAAACAGCATGTAAATGATCACACTCTACCTAAACCATGTCGAGTTGCAGCAATATGATTATTATGTGATTTGGGAGATTGTATGACACACTGTTATCTATAAACATGGACCAAAGTAAATGCCATAGCTTAAAACAGTAGCAGCTGTCTTGAAGCCTTTGGACCAAATCCAGGCTTCAAGTTGGCTGCTACTGCTTTTGTAAGATATGCAGTGTAATTTTGTAATTCAGCATGAAACATGTCAAACTTGGATCTAATACAGCTGGTTCTAATACAGCTAATAACTGATACATTTAATTCACCGTGGTGGTGCACTTATATAATGTTGTTCTAGATGCAAGTTCCCCAATTTATGAAGTATTTAGCCTCACACAGCCAATCGGATGAAACACAATTTAGATGCAATCAGGACCAAAGGAGTTCTGCATAAAGGAATTTAAAAAGGACTACATGCTCAAGACTTGTTCAGAAGACCAGACTCGTATCATAAACACAATGAATATGCGTATAAAATGCACTAGCTGTTAAGTTCATGGACTCCTTGTCTTCTTTTGAAAGCTCTAAATAATGTTTGATTTTCTCTGTTACTTTTCAGTTAAGTAAGAAAAATGCATTTTCATCCTGAAGCAATATGTGCTAAGGCTAAAGTAACACTCGTTTCATGCTCATTAAAAGTGCTACCAGTGGTATGAATAGCAAGTTATGACCTTGTTAAAAGTGCATATCGAAACTCTTTTTGTGATTTAACCAACTGAAAAGTTTGAACATTGATTCTGATTTCACAACCACTGGATAAAACATAGGGATAAAAGAGAGCTTTGGTCCATGGTTACCTCAGTTTTAAAAGAGCTTCCTGTTGTATATGTTAAGGAATAAGACTGGAGAAGACTGTAACTTTAACCTTGGAAACTAAAGGTACACCAGTTATAACTGACTTCAGACTTGCTGAGATACTGAAGCCCTTTCTATACAACAACCAAGTCCAAGATCACTGATAGAAGCTCTCTCGCTTTATCCTAGCAGCCCCTCAAATGGTTCACACACTGCTGTTGGGTGTGATTAGTGTGCAGATTCGTCTCAGTGGCAACCGCTTGATGAATGGAACCCTTTGCCAACAGCCGTCATTGATGGATGGCCTTGTGTGTGGGTGATGCTCTCTCGTGTCTCTTTTTCCTCCATCCTTCCATGATTAGACTCATCCACATTTCACTCCACAGTGCTTCAGACCAGTGGTTCCCAACCTTGGTATTGCAGTAGCCCTGTCCCTGTGCTAACACATTTACTTCACCTCAGCAAGGGCATGTTACAGTAATTAACTGATTATCATGTTAGAGCTGTAGAATACTTCAATATGCTGGACAGGGGCGCTCCAGGACTGCTGCTTTACCATCATATATAACAACTTCACAATCTTGATTTGGCTTTGTTGAAGTACTCTGCATGATGATTTACCATGTTTTCATGCTGCTTTATGTTTATTGTACACTAAGATGTCCACAACTCATCAGTTAAACTCAGACCAGCTGTCTACAGTGCATGGGTGCATCATGGCGTCAACCGAGTAGTGACAATACAGGGGCACCTCAGGGGGCCAATCAGATTTGAAGTGCCCCTGGGGTGGGGCTTAATAATGGGAAAGATGATCATATTTACGAATTGTTGATAAGAATTGCATTTATAAGTGTTCATTTCTTAAAGGAAAAAAAATAAAAAAATTGAAACAACATATACATACACAATAAACTAATGTTAATCCACGGCGTGAATGCTTGGTAAATTGCATTTGTGTTAACTACGTTGGGTTGTGATGTAAAGTATGCAAAAGAAGGCCAGGTGGACATTCAGTGTTTTTTAGCTGAAAACATGCCCAGTTTGCCATCCAGTGAAAATGACTCAGAGCAGCATGAGAGTAAGGCGAGTTATAAAGAGAGAGCAACAAAGAGTTGAACAGAAGCCAGAGTCACGACAGCTCCTACCCATATTCATCATAACTGTGCGTATACATGGCCTCTGTATATACTCTGTAAAATGCAGTTCCTTTGTGGAGACTGATTTAGAAAAAACGTGCCACAGTGTTGCGTGTATGCACTTCAAGCTAAATGCTAGGAAGTCACTAGGAGCAAGCAGTGGCCTGTCCTGAGCCCATTACTCCAGGGTGCTATATATAACAATAACCCCCCAAAATACTCAAGTACTTTGGCACTACTGACTAGCATGAATAACATTCCCTGTTAGCCACAATTGTGACTGTTAACATCACTTTGTTTCACCCAGGGGCTGACTACATACTTTTTCTTTGGAGTACACTTCCAAAAAACGATAAGATCCTGGTAAGATTCCATAAGTTATGACTAACATAAATGTAGCAATGAACAAGGTTCAAAAGCATACCGTCAATTGGTTATAAAATTACACTACATTCACTTTCCTAGGGAAAGAGGTACATTCATACCTGTTCAAATACTTAACAATTAAAAAATAAGCCTAAATTTAACACAGGATGTATGGAGTCAACACAGCTTAAAAATACAACTGCAAAGGAATATGGTACAATTATGTTCTCCAACTAAAGGTACTGGAGATGTACCCTCGCCACAGTGACAGCATCTGTGGCCTTCAAAGTATAGTTTTGCACCACATTGTATTGTACCAAGTAACGCTGATAACATTTGTTGCTGTCTTAGTACTTTCATCCCCTTTCTGATGAAACCAAGGCCTCTACCAGTGGTGTTGATAGAAATGGATAGAGAGTACAATGGATAAGCGTTGTCCTGTACACAGCTGGCTGGGGAAAGGTTATGAGTCTGGAACATCAGTGTGACAATAAAACACCTTGGGTTATTTCACTTACCGTTGGAAATTGCTTGTTTAATATGTAAACTGGAAATAATAGGTAAAAAAAGGAACATTTGAACATTCATTTGACTGTTTCCCAGTTTTAGGAAGTGTGTTCTGTTTGAAGTATAATATGCATTCAAAAACAAAAAGAAATCAGTATATTGCAGAGCATCATGTTGCAATAGTGTCATGGCCCAAGTACAATATATAATCAATGAAACTGTACCAGGGGTTCTCTAATGACACCCAACCCAACACTGGTTAGGTTATATGTGATGTCATTCTGAAATAAACCATAATTGCCTTAAATCTAAGGCCTGAAAAGCTGTTAAACTCATGTATTTGTGGGCAATGTATGGTCTAGCTGACAGAGCAGATGGAAAGCTTTTCCTCTGTTTTTGTCTTGCAGTTCAGTGTGTCTCACAAATGCAGGCAGCACTAAGTGCTGATTGTGCCTCAATCATAAGCTGTAAAAGCTCTAAATATAGGCCTAAACCTCTCCAGGAGCCAACACAGTGCACAGAGACAACATACTCTTTCACTGTAAGACTGCAGCTCAGCAAAGCTTTATTGTAGAACTGAAGGCGACCTCCAGGTTTAGACCTATATTTAAGGTGGCAGAATGTCATTTGGATAGAGGGTCTTGTTTTGATGAAACATATTATATCATATACTGTGGAATTCCATCATTATTCACACATTTTATGAGACCAAGCCGGAAAACTCCATTTGAAGGCACCCTTACATTTTCCACCTCTGTAGAAAGAAGCTGTCTTTGAGTTATGTAATTAGGAACAGTTTCTGTCTTTTACATCATAATGAATAACATGAACGTATAGAAGTCTGGAACCATTACTCTGATGTTACTATTCTGTTTCCGTGTAATTACATTAAAGTATCAAGCCACAAAAGGCTGTGTGATACTGTGATTTAATTTATGGGTAAGAGGTGTTCTTAAAATCCCCCTAATCCTTGGTGCAATCTCTTATTAGTTTTATAAAGTGACAAAGTAGTCATAAAATATACATACGTTCAATAAAAACGGAATCACAATAAACACATTTTCCATCAAACGATGTAATTAAGTTACAGAATGCCTTTGTTGCTGTGTAACCATAGCCTGCTGAGGGAGTGCAAGTTTTTCATTTTGTCATTTAATGAGGTGGTAGCATGGTAGGGAACCCTTTCTGGGTTGGACTTCCAGCTGTGCGGCCTCTTTGTGGAGTTTGCATGCTCACCCTGTGTCTGCATGCGTTTCCGGTTTCCTCCCACAGCCCGACAGGTGAATTGAAGATGCTAAATTACCCCTGGGAAAGACTCTGTGTGTAAATGTGCTTGTGTCTGTGTCTGCCCGGCGATAGACTGGTAACACGTTCAGGCTGTTTCTCTGCCTCTCGCCCAGTAAGTGCTAGGATAAGCTCCAGTATCTGCCATGGCCCTGATTAGCATAAGAGGCTTGAATGATGAAAATAAACTTATGAAAACATTATAATACAGCAGTGGTTAATGTAGAACCTTTTTGCCTTATAACTAGTTTTTGCTAACTAAATGACTACTGCAACAATGATACAAATTTCCACTAAAACATCTATGCAAATTCTAAGCCAAACTGTGCCACACAGTGGATTTAAAACTACATAAAGTAGATTTAACCAAAATGACATTTAAAATATTTATGATATTCGAGTATTGTATTTACATTTTACATTGCAGTTTTACAGCGAATGGAAATACTCACTGTTAAAGGAGGAGTGATTCAGCCCATTAGCTACCTGTTAGCCTGCTTAGACTGTTATCTTTAATCCTAATTGCTAAGGAAATAAGTTGTCAGCCCCTTAGCTCCTTCAAACTAAACCGCGTTCTTACACCTCACGGCATATTTGAAATAAAACTGTAATAAAACTCACTCTGTTAATTGTCAACTTAATTACATTTCCATTCAGTTTACATTATTTATTGACAGGTTTGAGTTTGCATTTCCTGTTTTCTGTTTGTTTTTTTAATGTAAAATAATAATGTTAAAGTGAGTCGTTGTTCAGCGAGATACAGGCTTTCTACAGCTGGTGTAAATCTGCCTTTTCATTATAAATGCTGTTGTTGAGTGTTGATACTAGCGATATTCTCCAAAGCCTACTAAAAAGTAATTTGTCACAGTGGCAGTGTTATCATTCCACCCCTGAATTGGTTAACATTTCCCTCATACTTATGCTTTCATGTTGCCACGTCCAGCCCATTTTAGAGTATATATGTGTCTATGTGTGTGTCATCAGCTAATAGCAGAGCAGATGGTGGAAAAGTAAACATGATGAATACACCACACACACACACACACACACACACACACACACACACACATATACACGTCCACATGCCATTTACTACTTTCTTCAGTCCATCGACAAGCTGGAACAAACACTCTTTCTCTCAATCATCCGGCTGAATGCGATTTCACCAACAGACTAAAGTGTCTCTCCAGCAAACATAGGCTAAGACAGATATGACTGCCTGCTCCCATCTCTGCTGGCTATTACTGTCCGAAATGATACGGAGCAGCCAGCGTCAACTCCAATCTGCCCCGGCCCGTTAGAGCAGCTTTGCTTCAGCAGCGCCGCTGAGGCCATCAAGCTCCTCCACTTTATTTCTAGATGACTCTAAAGTGCTTGGAAATTATGCCTGTCATAATCATTACATCATGTTGCCTAGTGATTCACCACAGTCCCTGCGGCAACGGCACTGCTGAGACTGATGTGTTCAGTTTAGTGAAGTGCATTGTGGGAAAACGGAACTTTTGGTGTTATGACCCACTTATACGTGCGCGTGTGCACACTGCACAAACACAGATAATTTCAAAAACCAGCATGTCATTTATTTATTTATTTTTTAAACTGAGAGTAAGCCCAACTGTAGTGTATGTGTGTGTGTATGCATGTTTGTATGTATATAACTTCAAAGAATATTCAATAATTCCTCTAAAATGTGAAGTTTGGAGAAATGATAGTTTCTCTAATCTCTAGGGAAAAATTATTTTTTCTGAAGACCCATTTATGTCTGCAACCATTTATTCTTCCTTGGGGTATAAATGCTCAAAGAGTGGGCTTGTGTGTTTACATCAACACTAAATGGTGTATGAATGCTGTGCTATCCTCTAGTTACTGCTCATCGCTGGTGGAATTTATGACTGTTAGATGAAGACCATTTTATTTACCACTATTGTGGTGAACTTGAACATCCTTGGTGAACTTCACAGAGCCATAAGTGAGCTTGAAAACTCACATCCAGATAGACTGTAGCTGGAGATTTCAACCATGCAGTTCTCAAGACAGAACTCTCTAAATTCCACCTGTGTGTGAACTTTGCAACAAAAGGGGCCAACATGTTGGACATTGCAGGCATGTACAGGGCACCTGGGCCCAAGGAGCCATCTCTGCTCTTCAGGCCTGTACTGGGCATACTGACTGGAATAGGATTAATGAGGTTACAACATATGGCAGCTCTACCAAGCTGAAAGAGGACACAGTGTCAGTGACCGGCCACACAAGCAAGCGTATTGATGATGTTACCATCTCCAAGACCCTCACCACATGCCCCAAACAGAAGCCATGCATGACTGTGGAGGTGCACACTCTGCTGTGAACCCAAGACGATGACAATCACATCAATCTACATCTGCCTGTGATAGTGAGAACTTCTTTCCAGATGTGCTGAATGACTTTGATGCACGATTTGTGGCACAGACTGGCTAGGCAGTGAGGAAAACCAGGTGCTCTCTCTGACCAGGAGAACGCTGCTCAGAGTTAGCCCACAGAAGGTTGTTGGATCAGACAACATACCTGACTTAGTGCTCAGAGGATGTGCAGACCATCTGGTGAATGCTCTCACAGACAAGAAGTCTTTGGTGTCTTGAATCAGTGACTAATCTCCTGCTGCCTCCATTACCATAAATGCCTCAAGAGCCAAATAAGGAACCAGCTGTCATCTTCACTTGACCCCCTGCAGTTTGCGTATTGTTTTAACCATTCAACAGATGATGCAATCACAACCACCCTTCACTTGGCCTTAACCCATCTAGATAAAAAGTGAAAGTGACCATTCTGTCATACGTGAACCCACCACAGCACACAGTGTGAATTCTTCCTCTGTATTTAAACCCATTCACAGAGTGAAGCAGCTGGCAGCCAGGAACACAGCACCCGGGGAGCAGAGTGTGGGGACGGTACCTTGCTCAAGGTGCTTAACAGTCTTGGGAATTGAACCCACGACTTCCTGATCTCAGGGCGAACGCCTTAACCTTTAGGCTACCAGCTGCCCCAAAAAGGACATTTATGTAAGAATACTGTTCGTTCAGTTCAGCATTCAACATCATCATTCCTCAGCAACTGATAGGGAGGCTGAAACTGCTGGGCCTGAATACTTCACTCTGCAACTGGATCCTGTACTTCCTGACTCGAAGATCCCAAACCGTCAGGATTTGCATTCACATTGCTGACAACCATACGTGGACCCTCAACACTAGATCCATTGCCAGAATACCCAGCAGCGTCTCTACTTTCTCCAGAGACTGAGGATAGCTTGCCATCCCAATCCTCACCATGTTCTACGGATGGGCAGCAGCTGCATCATGGCCTGGTTTTGGAACTGCACCACCTTGGACTGCAAGACCGTACAATAGATAGTGAGGTAAGCTCACTTTTTTCCCCCTGATTCTGTCTGGCAAAAGGTTCCACAGCATATAGGCCCTCGCTACCAGCATGGTTTCTTCCTCAAAGTCATTCATTTCTTCACACATGCAAACACACTCCTAAGCTGTTCTTTCTCCTAAACATACCATACACATATTTACTTTTAAGCACACCCTGCTCAACAAGAATTATCACACATTCTTAAAAACTCAGACTGTACCAATCATTTTATTTATTTATTGGTGCATTTTTATTCGATTGCTGCTATTTTCATGATAATTTCAATTAATGAATACATTAATTCATTAAGAAATTAGTTGTTGCTATTCCTTACCTCCGGAAACTTTGCATTTTTTGCACATTTAATTGCTTTGCTGCTAAAACACAGCATATGAAACAATGATAGGTTATGTATTCCCGCTCAGTTTATGCTTTTTCATCTACACTGTCTGTCTTGTCCTATCCTGTACTAGTGTGTTTTTTGCTACAGTTTATTAAAGTCTTGCACTTTAATTTCATTTGTACTCTGTGTAGTGTTTCTGCAGCCTTGACTTGTTATGTTGCAACATGGTTTTGGAGGAATATTGTTTTGTTACACTGTGTACTGTGTAGATGGTTAAAATGGTAAAGGCCCACTGGACTCGACTTGAATACGAGACTACACACATGTAAAATCCCTTTGTCATCCATCAAAATGGGTGAGTGACCAAAGAGCTGTCAACTGAAGCGAGAGCCTGCACGGATAAGAAATGGTTATAAAAATCAGTATTCAGTTGAAATGACCATTACGCCCAAGAAGTCTGCTAATAAAAAACCTTGGTGGGAGGGAAGGTGCATGAACTTACTGCCCCCACATACAGAGGAGGATGGTGGCAAAAGGGGCAAAACTCTAATGTTTTTCAAATTAAAAATATATACTGTCTCCAGGACCAGAACCTTTATGGGAGAGTTCCACAAAGACGCCTCCATAACAGCAGCTACAAAATGCAGTGTCTGAACTTTGCAAAATGTCACTGGAATTACAAATGGAATCATGTGATGTGGTCAGCTGAACTTTGTGGTCATGCACACTATCATCATGTTTGGCTAAACATGCAATAATAAGCAATTGATACCCACTGTATCTCTCTCTCTCTCTCTCTCTCTCTCTCTCTCATTCGCTCTCTCTCTTTCACACACACACACACACACACACACACACACACACACACACACACACACACACACACACACACAAATCCTGAGTCACCACTCAAACCACCGTAGACCAAACACACGACTGGAAACTAATGTTTGAGGGAGGACTTCAATAGAGGCATGAAGACAAGTGGAACGTTTGAAGCCAAAAGACAAAAAAAAAGTTTTGATGGCATTTCTATAACCTTGAAGAGGCTTCTTCATCTGGTCAGGGCACAGAAGCTTTTAACAGCAGCCAAAAACCTTATGTGTGTCTGGGAGTGTGTCTGTTGTGTTCCTGCATTCTCCCACCCTGCTTTCTTCTTTCTCTGTCTTTTTCTCTTTCTCACATTTTTCACTCTATTTTGATTTCTTTCTTTCAGTCTCTCTCCGTCTCTCTTTCTTTCTTCCTCTAACTCTTCTTTCCCTCCACTTCTCTTACTTTTTGTCTCACTCTATTGTACTCTTTTTGTTTCTCTTTTATTCTGCTTCTCTCAGATTCTCTCCTGCCTTTCCTTCTCTCTCACACACACACAAGGTTTGATTTCTCTCTTCAATCTTCTTCTTCAGTATTTTATTTCTGTCTCTGTGTTTCTTTCCCACTCTTTCTCTCAGCCCTAGACAGAGGGAGCTCGACTCATAATTATACGAGTGGCTTTGGGACGTGAATTCCAGGTGGACTCCACAAACACACACACAAACACACACACACACACACACACACACACACACACACACACACACACACACACACACACAGTTTTTCATAAAGGTGAACAACTGATCTATTAGCAAACAGACAGTAAACAACTGAACAGTGATGCTGTAAGTTGAAGTTTTCTCTTTCTTTTTTGGGTGAAATTACTTGTTTATAGAGTGACCAACACCTGAACACTTTACCGCTCAGTTACACTCAGCAAACAGCAGCAGGGCCAACACACTCTATAATTTAACACGCTGAGTGGAACTAAATTACAGTGCCAGAGTAGTGAACATACAACCACAAAAACATTGTGAAACATATAAATATACACACACACATACACACACAGCACCAGCTATGGCCAACATCTCATCTGACTCTATTTTTGTCTCTCTCTCTCTCTCTCGAGAAATTCATATGCTGCTTTCATACAATACGGCTGCACAATATATTGTCTGAAAATCGTTATCATAACATCAGTCTATGCGATACTGATATCATAGAAGATTGCAATTGCAAATGAGCCTCTAACCAATCACTGTGTTTCTGACAGGCTGACCAATCACAGCTCCAGGGGAGTTATTCGGTGTTCTGATGAATCGAGGACTTCATGTAATACAATGAAATTCTCATTATTTTAATACTTAAATATTAAAGGTTTTGAAGAATCGCTGCAAAAACTGGCAGGGCTAAACTGTTATAGACAGAATAAGGAGACACTTAAATGTGTTGTTCTTGTATCTTATTTTCCATATTTGGACTATGTGGATGGGGGAAGTAAATGTCCTCTTTAAAACAATATTTACAGACATCACATTTCACTTTTCATTAAGCCTTTTAAATTGCCGAAAAATGGGCCCTTAAATATCTTGAAAGGCCTCACAATAGCAATATGTAGCAGTAAAATAGCAATACTGATAGGTTGTCCATATTATGCATCCCTGCTGTGCACTGGCTACCATCTACCCTAAAGTTGTTCAGTATACTGTGCAAGGTCTGGTTCAGGATAACACAGCAGACACACTCAATAACAATAATGAAATGCCATGAGGCGACTTGGGAAGAACTACTATTACAGAGAGAGTTCTGGGTTCATCCAGTTAAATAAGACCATTCATTCCACAGTTTTTACTGCCAGGATGTAAAAACTACACACAGTACAGATTCATATCGGATTACAGCACAATTGCAACCATTTAAATAACAGGTGTAAATTAAAGGTAAACTTAATCGAGTTCTAATAGCACTATAAACTCAAAGAAGAGAGTCTCTCTTTATCTGTCTCTCCGCTCTCAGGGGGTCACAAACACAAAGCCATGAGCTCCAGACCTCCACTGCACCATAAGTTTTCCAACAGTGAGTAACATGAGAACTGCACTGAAAACTACAGAGGGCAAAGTTGATGGAGAGATACACCATTCCACAAATACAAAAACACAGCTACACTACCAGTTAAACGTTTCTGCATGCCACAGGTTTTTACCACTTAGGCATTTATCTCCAAAGTCTATTGTTGTTAAACACTGGAACGTTGTTGAGTGAACAACTGTAAATGAAAATATGTCAAATAAACCAAATTTCCTTTATAAAATGAAAGAATATGTAACAGTTCATATTTGAAATCCTATTAACTGGTTGTGTGGTGATGCAGAGTAAAATTCTAGACTGTCCTTTAACACGCACCAAACACATAAAGGCTCCTAATATTACAGCATACTCATCAAAAGCTGTCTAAATTCCCACCGTACTAAGGGCAGACAGGACAAGACAAGGGTATAAGGCTGCAGCTGGGAGGTTCTGCTAAAACCGAGTTGAAATGACCATCCAGTAAAAAGCGCCAATCATCTGCTTGCAGAGCTGCACTCAAACCCCTGCCCACAACAGACATCTCACACCCTTCACATCCTGACAAAGTCCCCCTGTGCACTGAGGGTGTAAATCTCTGACCTCAATGATTTGTGGGCAAAGTACATCACAGTTAATAGTAGGAACAGCCCTCTTAAAGCCTGTCCATGTTTATAGCTGTATGTCATACAGGGCCAGAAACCACATAAGCGTGCCTCCTTGAGATTACTGAACTGAACTTCATACAGCCTGAGGGGTGTGTGTGAGGATTTAGGCATTCAGTTAGGACCATCCTACTTGTTAGTACGGCTGCGTGATTTGGACTACCAATGAATATTAGGACTTTTCTGCTACATTTTGTGATTGCAATACCTTTCAATACATTAAATGGCTCATTTAATCACTTGTCCTGACTTAAAAAGATTAAAAGTCTGTAAATATTGTTTGAAATGGTACATTTACTGCCCCCATCCATACAGTCCATATATATATGAGGAAACTGTATAAATAAAATTTTACACCTAACAGTTCCACTAAAGTGTCTGAATCCACAACGTATCTTAACACAGTGTCTGAACACTTTTGGACCCAAGGTGTATTTAGAAGGTGAAAGCTCCTCCCCACCACACACAGAGAACAGTGGATCCTAATTAGGAGGCTGATTACAGCTGTACAGCCGGTTATAGCACACACTCCTCTGACTGAAGGATCCACTTCACACTCAAGCAGCACTTCAATAGCTACTGTGGTGTCCGTTTTTTTCTTTGCTGTCTGTGTGACGGTTTAGGCCCCTTTTTTTGGTGTTGGGGGGGGGGGGGGGGGGGGGATTGAAGAGTGT
>JBBJLS010121463.1:0-17686 GCA_037577275.1 Bryconaethiops microstoma | reverse complement strand
AACGTGCAGTTTCTCAGGTTTTATCTTTTATAGGTGCAAGTATTGAACTGAACAGCTTTGCCCTAGTTTAAGAACTGCTGACAATATTTCTCCTACTTTGCAAACAAAAATATTGCTCTTTAAAGCATAATTGTAAAAGAAATGACAATACATCAAAATAAGAGAATGATGCAGTGTTTACATAAATTGAAAGAAAACAAATCTCTTGTTCACTCTTAAACAAAATCACTGTAATTACCTTTGATGAACTTCTAGTAGTGTTTTGCTATCCAACTGGTCACATTGCAGGAGGAGAGTGTTGATTACAGCAGTGTTTTTTTATACTTTTCCTCATTAAATAAGATTTGTTTCAGGTGATCACCTTATCAGTACCTCATAAAGCATAATGAGGTGCTTGTGTAGGAATTTAACAGACACTGGCATGGATTGGTTTTCATACTCATAGAGATGCTGATTTAAAATTTAATTGCAGTGGTTTCTTATTTTTTTGCCAGCGCTGTATATACATGTTTTATTGTTATATATATATATTATATATATGTGTGTGTGTGTGTGTGTGTGTGTGAGAGAATGTGTGTGTGTGTGTATATATACATACATATACATATATATACATTTCTATTATTGTAGCCAATATGGTAATTTTATGCAATATCACACAGTAACGTGATAGACCTGGGCAATATGATGATATTTGTCATTATCCTGATAAATTATGTCTCAGCATGCTTTCCTAAGCATATCATAATATCAGTAGTTCTTAAGGAAAACTGACCAAATGCAAACACAGCATAATTAATCATGTTAAACTAGATTATGCAGTGCAGTGTGTGAAACTTTTGATTTTAAAAATGTGGGACTGGAAACCTCACCTAAATAAGCCACGCAAAATCATACAAAGTGGTAGCTCAGCCACGTAAGCATTAGTAGACTACAGTTTGAATCGGTAGTGTTAAAATACAGTATTAGATACAGTATGATGTCTAGATTGTATAGTGTACATTTTATACTGTACTGTTAATATACTAATAGTATTTTATTCTATTCTATTGTTTTCTTAATTTTTGCTGCTCTTAACTTTGTCCTGTCCACTTTCTGACATCACAAAGCAAATTTCCCCCTTGTGGGACTAATACAGGTTTATCTTATCTCTTATCTTATGTTAGACAAGCAACATCATTTCAATGTATGGAAATTTTAGCTTGCTTTTACCATGGATACAGTGCCATTGGGTAAAAATATATTACATTTAGCAAAATTTAGTTTTCTGAAGGATGGGATAGCAGAGCAATTTCATAAAGTGCCATTAATTGTTCCCATAGACCAAAATTGCTCAGCACCAATATCAGCTATTCCTCACAAATAAGTTCCACCAATGAGAACAGCATGTAACTTCTCATGCCATGCAGTGATTACACCAAAGAGAACTGTGACTCCATCAGTTCCGAAACCCATGTTAGGTATTATGTTCCAAGTCAACAGTGATTTGCCATTGAGTCATTAGTGACATTACATTAACAAGGCATGTCAATGTGCAACAAATATCAGTAATTCCACAGTAATGACACAGTCGCATCATTTGCGTGGGTACGACACATTAAAAATGTTTTGAAGGGCAGCGAATTTGTGTGTTGACTTCATTAGCATTCAGTGATGACAAAGGGGCTCTGTTTCTTCACAATTATTATTCTCGCCTACAGACGAGCTCCATGAGCCAGCAGGGCAAAAGGGCATAAGCTCAACTCTGTGTCTTTTTCATGAGAAAATGTACATGATGTGGACAAAAGTATTGGGACACACCTCTTAATTATTTAATTCAGATGGCCCCTTACTTCCAGTGAATGGCAATTTCAATCCTTCAGCATACCAAAATATTTTGGACAATGCCATGCTTCCAACTTTGTGGACACAGTTTGGGAAAGAGCCTTTTCTACTCCAGCATGACTGTGCCCCAGTGCACAAAGAAAGCTCCATAAAGACGTGGCTGGAAGAGTTCAGTGTGGAAGAACTTCACTGGCCCGCACAGAGTCCTGACCTCAACCCCATTCAACACATTTGGGATGAACTGGAACGAAGATTGCGAGCTGGGCATTCTTGTCCAGTGCCTGAACTCATATATGAATTACAGAATGAATGGGCAAAAATTCCCACAAAAACTCCAAAATCTCGTGGAAAGCCTTCCAAGAAGAGTGGAAGCTGTTATAGCTGCAAAAGGGGGACCAACTCCATATTAAATTCTATGTATTTGAAGTCCCTGTTGGTGTAATGGTCAGGCATCCTAATACTTTCGTCCATGTAGTGTATTTTTTATTACATTTTTTGCACATTCACCTCTTATTTTGTTCAGAAAAATGAATCAGCAAGGATAACTTGAATTGCTCCAGTTGACATCTGGTTGCAGAGTCTCTACATCAGTGAAAATCTCTTGTTATGAAGTACGGCTGCAGAAAATAGGTGGGGTTTTTTTGCTCGCTAATGTAATGCTGGCCTTCACAATATTGATTCAAGAGCAAGTTTATTGTCATGTCTATTAAATACAGTGGAATACTTTTGCTGAGGCACAGTGAGAGGGTCACACACAACATGACAGATATAAATATCACACCACAAACAGTACAATTTCTACTGCATGTAAGATTCTCCTAAATATGTAAGCTATGAATAACTTTGACAGCTGACCTACTGATGTACGCGGGGGTGTGATGAGTCCTAACTTTACTGATATCAAATACATGACATAAAAAATGTTCTTACGTGTAGAGTCGGAAAGCTCTTTTAAAAGCTGTAAATGAAATCAAATCTAAATGTCCCCACACAGCTCAGTTTTACCGTTAATTGAATAACAAAAAAAAAATTATATTGCCACTCAATTGAAAACGATGTGATGTGAGAAGATTTGACCCACAACACACATGTAGCACTCCACCTCCTTTTAAACCAAGCACAAACCAATGAGACACAAAAGTGTCCAAATGTAAAAATGTTCATCTTTTTGTTAACAAAGAAAAACATTATGATTTCCTGAAGAATTGCACTTCCAATCACTGTCCATGGTGCTGAAGCACAAACTCATTGAAAAGGGCCAAATTTCCTGAAAGCATCTTAAAATTAAGATCTAATTAACTGGTAGAGAGAGTGTTCATAGTGAGACTTATTCAACCATTTTGAAGAATCGGTCTCATTATAACCTTGCCCAGGGGCCTGTCTCACAAAGCAGAATTTCTTGCTTAACCAGCAAATTTTAAGCTTAGTCTCAAGACGGTGGATACATTTTTACTGGGCATTATCACTATGGCAACTTACACTGTACACTACTTATCTATCAGGCAGGTTAAGGATGGGATTTTGGATCACAAACAATGAAATCAGGTCAAACTTCTAAGCAATCAGGAACTGATGATGACATTTATAGTTATATCCACTTTTATTTATTTATATCACTTTCCCTTATCATAAAGAGATCTGAATGGACCATGCATGAAAGATACTGTACACGTCAAGCTTGTTTTTGTTGATTCCGATAATCATTTGTTTGTGCCTGATATGGAAAAAATACTGATATTGCATTTCTATTGATTTATATTGCATTTGCAATATGTCTCATGCTTAAATGTACATACTTTTAAAAATAATCAATATTACGTGGGAAGCAGGCAAAAACATGAGTTTTTAGAGATTAGAGATGAAGCCTTTGTACAGCAAAGGTCTCCTAATAAGAGGTGTTTACCATCGGCATTACTCACTGGGCTTGATGATGAATGCATAATGGTGAGGCTCATTTCTCTTGCACATGCTAACACAGATCCAGAAAGACACTTGCTGTTTGGTCACTGCATGCAAAGATCCGACAAAGTAGGTCATTCTAGCAGAGACTGAAGCGTGGGTCGTTTATCTCTCCACATGCCAGTCTCATTAAGAGCCCAGAGCAAACGCTGCAGGCGCAAACATTTGGAAGGGATATATTATTGCAGACCTATGACATTAATTAGCACAGGCAGGTTTTCTGATGGTACGATATCAGCGCTGTTGTAGAATCAGAAAACATTTAAAGCGGCTATATCTTACATTTTCCCACATATTTCTTTTTTTTCTTTTGCCCAAGATCTACTAATGACATTTGTGCAGGTTAATGAAACAAAAATAGTTCTCTGCTCCTTTTTTCTTTTTTTTCCAAACCTCTATATCCCTTAGTATTAAATAAGCTGTTCTTGTTACTGTGCCTGAGATAAATAACAGATTCCCTGTATTGTGCGTCTTTAAAAATGCAGTCCAAACTGAAGCCTTCAGAATGAGCAGGCGGGGCTAAACTGCTGCAGTTTGAATAGGTGGATCTACACCATTTGGACAAAAGTATTGGGACATGCCTGTGTTTCAGGGTTTGGGCTAGGTTCCTTACTTCCTGTGAAGGGCTGTCATGTCCAGTGAGGGGAGAACACGCTAGCAGGAGACAGCTTAGAAGTAAACAGAAGTCTAATAAAGAAAGTTCAAGTTCAATACAAAGTTCTGGAGGACCTTCAGTCTGAGTGAACTCAAAACAAACACTGGAAGGGGGACTCTGCTGCAGAGTCAACTCTTCTCATGACACTTTAGCAAGCCCGTGGAGCTCTCTTAATGCGAAGACCTTCACCGTCACGCCTGTAAACACACAAGGGAAAGAGACACACAGGAGAGGTACAAGTCCAGTACCAAGCTGCAGCTGTTAACAAAGGATCCAGCAGAGTATTGCACAGACTCTCTTCACTGCCACTTAGAGAGTAAGCTGGAATCACATGGACAGTCCTTCAAGTTTCTCTGCCTTGTTTCCCTTCTAGTGAATACAAAAATATACAAACAGGAGTAACAATGTTCTTCTCTCAAAAACATACCCAAACCAGAATCCAAGATTGGAGCTGGGTGACCATGCAAAGATTCTGTGTCTCAGCTGTTTTTTTAAACACACAAGCACACACATACAGCCAATCACACGACAGAGACAATAAACTCAATAACAAACAGTAATCAAATCAAACACAAAACAGGTGGACATGTCGCTAGGTACCTAGCAACCCAGCTAAAGAGCTAATGAAGCCCCACTACTTACACCTGGGTTGCTTAGGCACCAAACAACCACACACACAACAAACCCTGACAAAACTCCGCGCCCAGACTCCGTTATGGGCAACGGACTCCGTTAGGGGCGTGACTGAGATTAATCAGACGTGACAAGGGCAATTTTAACGCTTCAGCATACCAAGACATTTTGGACAACACCAAGCTTCAAACTTTGTGGACACAGTTTTGGGAAGAACCTTTTCTATTCCAGCATGACTGTGCTCCAGTGGTCCATAAAGACATGGTTGGATATTTTCGGTGTGGAAGAACTTGACTGGCCCACACAGAGCCCTGACCTCAACCCCATCCAACATCTTTGGAATGAACTGGTGCAGAGAATGCGAGCCAGGCCTTCTCATCCAACATCAATGTCTGGCCTCATAAATGCTCTACAGAATGAATGGGCACAAATTCCCACTGAAACTCCAAAATCTTGTTTAAAGCCTTCCAAGAAGAGTGGAAGCAGTTACAGCTGCAAAGAGGGACCAATTCCATATTAAAATCTATGTATTTTAGTGCAATGTCATTAAAGTCCCTGTTTCTGTCATGGTCAGGCATCCTAATACTTTTGTCCATATAGTGTATGCAAATGTGTGGATTTTTGTGACATCACAACCAAGACATTTAAAACAGGTTGTTTTTGTGGCTTAATATATTGGACAATACAGTTTGGTGTAATAAATATTATATACTAAACTTACTACAATTATCTGACTGTTTGATTTTATTTAAAAAAAGCAATGGCTTCCCTTCTTTTAAAGTCTTTATGTAGAATGCCCTTAAATCTCCTCTAATGTAATCTGATAAATGACCACAGAGGCAGGGAGAAAAATAAAATGCTCTCATGTACTGTGAGAGCCTATTATTCGACTTCATATGGGAAAAAAATTCGTATTATTTTGCAATAACTCAGTAAAGAAAGTATGTAGGATGAAGGTAATGACACTGCTGATGATGACTTAACCTTTCTATCCTGAGAAAGTCGCAGTCGGCTTCTGGATCACTAAATAATGACTAGTCAAAACGCTAAGCACAATTAACCAAACGCTAGAACATATCTTCAGTTATCTTCACTATTCTATTCATAATGGTCACAAAGTAGTCTGCAAACCACAGAATGTTAGAACTATGTGAGAATCTGAAGCTATAGTGCCAATGATACATTAAAGACTTCACATCATTGTCAAATAACCAACCAATTATTCCAATGATGAATTGGGTTATCAGAGCTTTTAGAAAAGGCAGAAAAACGGAACTGGTCTTTGTTGAACAATAACAAATCATGCAAAGCCTTTCAAAGATTCTGGAATACTAGTCAAAAAAGAAAAACTAAGAAGTCTTTAAAAAAAATATGGTTAAAAATGCCTCTAAATGGGGGCATCCATCAGGCTCTGTTTCTTACTGCAAGAGAGCAGTAGGAGCATTTTAAATAGGCATCATCATTATGCATTAATTAGAGTGAAGTCTGCAAAAATAAGGAGTGTTCAAAAGATTACCATCATAAACGTATTGTCAGAGTAAAAATCAGTCAGACCACACTGGTCTATCCTCAGTGGCCATCTGGAAACATGGCCCATCTCCCAGCCTCCTGTTCAACACTAGGCCCTAAACGAGACTCAGACTTGACTAGGTGAGTTAGAGCAATAATTGTGCCAAAAATCCCATTTATACAATTTTCACAAAAGTTACAGTGCTACTGGTTGTGATACAATATTCCACTATTAAATGTTCTCAATGGAGTGTAATTTAAAAGCTTAAGATATGGAAAAAATTTAACAACACAATACATGGTACTAGCTTGGTTAGAAAAGAGAAAAATACCCTGTAGAGCCAAATTTTAAGTTTACTACCAAAAACTAAGGTCTTTTTTTACTACCAAAAACTAAGAACTGATTTTTCAAACACTGCACAAAACCTAATTAAATAAGACTAATTGCACTCTGTTTGTAATGAAACATGCCATAGGCAAGAACTGTTTAAGTACTGACGATGTCACAGTATGCCAAGAAAAGCATATTGAGACACTACCAGTCACAAGTTTTTGCACACACTGAGATTGTTTACATTTGCACGGTACTCTCTTAATAATGACTAAAAATACACTCAATACTCTTTGCTAATATCATTTTTTATTCATCATTACTGACCTGTCTTGCAAGCCACCTAACATAAATTTAATGTGGATAACCAGAGAAGTATTTATTCCATCTTATAAAGAAAAAAATGTTTTCACTTTTATTTGTCTATCCAGCAACATCCCAATTCTTAACAATTATAAAAATCTGCAGTTTACGAAATAAATGGATAAGTGGTCAAAATCTGTAGTGTGCAAAAACATTTGACTGATAGTGTACTGTGATGTAATTTATCAAAATAATGTTAAATATCATTGCTCAGCTCTACTATAGTCTAAAAACTTTATTTCATACATACCTTTCTCTATATTTAGCTATAATCCATAAGAGACTGACTTAACATACTTCTAACACTAAAAATGTATAAATAGCTCAGGACAGCTTACTTAATTTCAAATGTTATATTTACATTGTATTTTAACAGAACTCTGAGCCTCATGTACTAAACCTTTTGTGCTGGTTTTAGGTGTAAATCAGATGCAATCTATCTGCATGTTATCTACAAAACTGGCACAATGTGCAGTAGGTCATGGAAAAATGCAAAGTGTACTTTTCCACCGCATGCAAATGCATTTCCCTCATTTCTTAAACTAAAGGTATTTGGTTTTGAGTCTTTTTCTGAGCATTTTAAAACCAGGCATATATTTGAGGGAATGTCTCAAAAGCATAATGCTGGGAGACTTTAACAATGGAAGTATACATAGCGTCTAAACAGACACACACACACACACACACACACACACACAATGTTTACCAACAGTATTTCAGCTCTGATATTCGGATATATTTGTGTGTGTTTGTATGCGTATGTTTGTGAAGACATTATGCAAAATATGCCGTGATGCAGCCCAAGCACACTCATAATCCTTTACCATTCACCAAATTTTATTTTCAGAGTAGAATTACACCACTGTAGATTCTTTAGAAACATAAAATCACCACTGTCTTCATCACTTGTTTATTACTTTAAGAATGTTGACAGCATGAGTGTGTGGAATTAGGAGCTGGATCAGTGTGCATCAAATGTAGATTTCAGATGCACTGTGAGCACATACTGTGGTCATATGAAGCCACATTTTGCAGAAAGCCTTCTCTATAAGCAACAAAAGCCATTTCTCTCTTTTATAAAAGCATCATAATAAGGTTATTTTGCCTTCCACATGATTCCATTTTGGTTAACAGATGACTAGAAGTTAATTATATTGGACTCCTGTCGACCCTAGAACAATAGCACCAACACCAGACTGTAAAGAAAAATAATTATTGGAAATTAAGCTGATTTATATCTAGCCCAATTATCCATCTATAGTTCCATGTCAAATGCGCTATTATGCAGTCCCTAGATTCATTCAATAATTCATCTATTTTTTAGTTAAGTCTACAGGTACCAGCCCTGCCTTTGCAGAGTAAGTAGATTGTCAGGGCTGGAGGCAGTAGCTTGTTTGTATTTTGAGATTTGGTGTCTTTCATTTTGACATCCTGAGCACACCGGGCGTGAGTTTGTTTATGTGAGTAGTTCAGCTGCAGGTGTGCTCAGGAGTAATTATGTTTTGTATTTAAGTTCAGTTTGAGTGGACCTTGGTTGTTGGTCCACCATCATCGTAAGCCTTACTGTGAGGTATTTGTGTCTCCTGACTCCTTTGTGTTTGTTTATAATATCGAAAAGCTTTTGGTTTATGGGCCCTCGAGCCCTTTTGGTTGTGGTTGTAAATAAAAAAGATTAAAGCAATGAACATCTGCCCATGCGCCTGCAATCCCTGGGGAGTCATGGGAAGGGGATGTGACAGATGGACCAACCCTATCAACCAAGGCGCCGCAGATGAGGCGTGGGGGAGTGGCTACTGGGAGAGTTCTCAGTACTCTCCCAGAAGCGGATTGCTCGGGACATGGCAGCGAGAAGCAGCCCGAGGTGGCGAACACCTTCACCAGTGGGGAGGAAACAGGCACGGAAGCCCGCCTTGAGCACCCCGGCGAAGGTGCCGCATGTGGGTGCTCTTTCAGTCCTCCCCCAGGCTCCGAGGACCCTGAAGCAGGAAGTACATGAAAATGACAGGCAGCTGCAAAAGTTCACGGGGCTGGATGCGATGCTGGTCGTGGCCATTGACCCACAACAGCTCTGCGAGGCCACACAGCCAGTCTCGCCACGCCTCAAAGCTGCAGCGGTTCGGAGCCTAGCGGGAGAGTCTCACAGCCATCGCCGCAGAGTGAGAGGGTCTCGCAGCAGTTGCCTCAGAAGCGGAGCGAGTGGGTCTCGCAGCAGTCGCCGCAGCAATGGAGTGAGAGGTCACCGGAGCAACAGAGTGAGAGGTCGCCGCAGAAGCGGAGTGAGAGGTCACCGCAGCAACGGAGCGAGAGGCCGCCGCAGCAGTGGAGCAAGAGGTCACTACAGGCACCATCTGGCGTCCCGTACCAGCGCCTAGACGGCCGTCCCAGAACCTGGACAGCTCTTGTTGGGTACTCTAGGGGAGGGTAGGGTAGGGGAAGCTAGAGCAGGCAGTCCAGGGCAAGTAGCTTGCAGCCCAGAGCCACTTGACCTCCTAGGTCCCTTAGGGGAGTCTCTGGGCATGTTAGGTGAAGCACTTCAGCCCACGCTAGCCCCAAGAAGCCCATTAGCCCAGCCGCTAAGCCCATTATCCCAGCCACTATGTCAGTTAGCCCAGTCGCTATGCCCATTAGCCCAGCTAATATGCCCGTTAGCCCAGCCGCCAAGCCCATTAGCCCAGCCACTAAGTCCCTTTGCCCAGCCCCTAAGCCCATTAGCCCAGCCACTATGCCCATTAGAGGGGCCTTTAGCCTCTGCAGTGGGGCCTTTAGCCCCTATAGCGCGGCCTTTAGCCTCTGCAGCAGGGCCTTTAGCTGCAGAGGAGCTGGTAGCAACAGCAGAGAGGCTGGGAGTAGCAGCAGAGCGGGTTGTAAAAGCAGCAGAGGGGCCTTTAGTCACAGAGGGGCATGTAGCGACAGCAGAGGGGCCTTCAGCAGAGGTCCGGGAGGGGCTTGATGTCGCAGCGGAGGCCTGAGAGGGACTAGAGAGCGCAGCAGAGGCCCTACAGAGGGATAGCCGTGGCTCAGAAGCTCAAGGTGGCAACAGCAGAGGGGGCCTTCAGCAGAGGCACGAGAGGGGTTAGATAGCACAGTGGAGGCCCGAGAGGGGCTAGATAATGCAGCAGAGGCCCGAAAGGGCTCCCTGGAAAAGGCTCCCCAGAAAATAGTGGACCGCCCCCAAGGACAGTGAGGGGCTCCCGGTAGGGAGGATTGGGACTCCCAAAGGGGAGCGTCCCATGGGACCCACCCGGGTTGCCCTGGCCGTGTGAAGCGCCGGCCAGGAGATCATCAAATGAGATGCGGTCAGGTGGGGCTCACGGGACGTTTCCTTTTGCCGCCGCCGACCACTCCACCGCCCTGGGGATGTAATGGAGGTTTGTTCGCGCCACAGTGGGGAATTCTAGGGGCGGGGGTACTGTCAGGGCTGGAGGCAGTGTAAGTTTGTATTTCGAGTTTTGGTGTCTTTCATTTTGACATCCTGAGCACACCGGGCGTGAGTTTATGTGATTAGTTCAGCTGCCGGTGTGCTCAGGAGTAATTATGTTTTGTATTTAAGTTCAGTTTGTGTGGACCTTCATCACCGTCCACACTTCATTGTTGCTCCACCATCACCGTAAGCCTTACTATGAGGTATTTGTGTTTGTTTATAATATTGAAAAGCTTTTAGTTTATGGGCCCTCGAGCCCTTTTTTGTTGTGGTTGTAAATAAAAAAGATTAAAGCAATGAATGTCTGCCCACGCACCTGCAGTCCTTGCGGAGTCATGGGAAGGGGATGTGACAGAGATAAGGCAGTTATTTCTGATTGGCACACTCTACAGTGCCACTGTAAAACACTACATTAGGAAATGTAACATTTTGCTTACAGTAATAGTTGGATACAGTCAATCAGTGAGAATGACGCAGAATGGAAAAACATTTCAATGCATAAACATTTTAATTAGTCTCAAAAAAGTATTGTATTTATCTGGCTTCCATGACTTCGACAATGCTATTTCCTGTATCAATTGTAAAAATGAAAATAGCAGTGTTATAGTACCCATACGTGGACATTTCAAGGTTACAACTGCTTGTGACAGATATTTAGGTAAGATATTAAGACATTAATTCTCCATAGCTGTTAGGTAATGGACAGCTCATTTCATTGGTGTCCTTAGAAAGAGGCACTCAAATGAAATCGACTGTGTGAGCTATTGATAGGTGTTAATTGTTTTAGGCCTCTTGTCCAAAATTATTACCAGCAATCACAGATAATATTCCAATTACACAAACTAATACCCATTCATCACAAATCCATACTATTATTAGATTTCCCACACTAGCTCCACTGTTCACTGAGCATGTCCCAGGTGATATTTCTATTCACAAGGTTTTATTGGACCATAAACTTGGATTGTGCAAAATCTGTCATAATATAAAAATTATGGCTAAATCATTCCACCGAACAGAATTTTGTTCAGTTGTACAAAGTTTTGCTTCATGACAATTAAGCTGCGTCCCAGATAATGACTTTCAGGGGGGCTTTTATTTCACTGTTTGCATTTTCGTTTTTAAATAAGCCGATCCTGGCTGACTTTCAGAAGCGTCGTAATTGTAACAGCATTTCTATTTTTTTTTTAAATGTACTTTTCAACTCCCAAGGAGGCAAGACTGGCTGTGATGGGCAAAAACAAATATAATTATTTCTCACTTTTAAATGATGAGGCCGCCTCTGTGGAACGGGAGAAACATCGTACCCAACCATCAATATACTCAGGTATAATTAAAGTGCTGAAATCAAAGCAGTGCTGAGGTTTTAATATGGACAGGTTTCCAGCTAAGCTGACTCTGCATGTCACCCTCACAGCGGTGTGTGATCCTGCACTCACTAATTACTGCTCGCAGGGTGCCCTCGTCTTCCTAACCCACTCCCAACAAGCAGTGAAAGAATAGTGAAACCATAGACATATTACAAGCACAGAACATTCACTGCCACTGCAGCTATTTTCAACACTGTGACGCATGATACTGCCATCTGAGGCATGTAAATGTTGGGATTATTGGTTACTGGTTAACTTAGCTCTACTGGTTTCATCTGTATAATTTTCTCATCAGCTAGTCTGCACACTCTTTTACTCTCCATAACAAAGGCAACTGGGAACAAGCTAGCCAACAATCTGGAGCACTGTTAAACATATTTGGACAGCTACTGTCACCTGGAATTGTTGTGGGAAATGAATTTCCCAAATGGCCTCACTCTCTCTGGGTGGGCAGGATGGCCCTTACTCTCCCTCATCACTCAGCATGATGTTAGCCATTGCAGGTGTCTGCTTGCTGACATAACAGAATTAGGGGTTAGTTTTCTCGTCCAAGCGTGTTGAGCTGTCCAATGATGCTGCATTAGCAATGGTTCGAAAAGATACAGTGATTTACCCTCCCAGTGCTAGTAATATGTGATTGGGACAGTCCTAGGTAATGGGAATAAGCCATGCTAAATGGTGGGCTGATGAATTTTAAAAAAAGATGAACCATGATGCATTTTACTGGGAATGTAAACAAACAAGAGCAAAAAGCATCCACTTTTCACTTTAACATGACTGTATTCTGCCATTTGCCATGTTCTGTTAAACTGAACATTACATTCTCTACATTCTCATGCAAAATGGAAACTCTACCATAAAATCCAAAGTGTCACAGAAACACTCCTCTTTCCTGGCTAGATCCGTCACCTTTCCACAGTAGCAGTAACACGGGCTTACAGGAGCAGTTTATTGCTGATTCTTTTAAGCCATATTCCAAAAGAAATACATTCAAATAAAATTGAAAGGTTCACTGTGAAAACAAGAGAATCAGCCCCATTCCTCTACTTTCTGCATAATGTATCAGTTTCTGTTCACAAATGAGCACCCTGGTAGTTATGTAGTAGGCCATGAGCTGGTAAATCTGCACAAAAACCTTTCAACTCTGGCAGCTGGTGGGCTAGTGGTTAGGGTGTTCGGAAGTTGTGGGTTTGACGTACCCTTGAGCAAGGTACCATCCCCACACACTGCTGTATTCCTGGTTGCTCACTGCTTCACTTGGTGAATGGGTTAAATGCAGAGGAAGAATTTCGTGCTGTTTACACTGTGTGCTGTGGTGTGTTCATGTATGACAGAATGGTCACCTTTCACATTTGACCCAATTGCAATTAAACAGGGTAAGACAAAGGGGCGTCAGTTTCATTGAACAGCATACTGCACACCACGTATCACTACTGACACATACCACTGAATATTAAATATTAGTATAGTTTAAACATTTATATGAGAAGTGAGCGCAGTGGAACACCTGCAGCTCTTTTCTTAATGTTACAGGACTATACTGTCTAACGTCGTGCTTTGTCACTGTTAACATGCAGGGTACGGCCTATACAGAGGCTACTCTCATTAACACAGGAGCGGATTACAAGTGACATGGCAGTTTTGAGGTCAAGTGCAGGGCCACAGGTAACAATTCCAGTTCCACTTCACACAACTGTTCTCACCTGGAAAATACCGGATTTCCCCAATACATATGTCTGCAAGCCACCACTGTGGCAATGTGGTGGCAAGAGTTATTACTTTTACCTCACTTTTTTATTTATTTTATTCACATATAATTACATTTAAATTACATTTAAAAGCAAATGTTAAAAGTATTCATTTAGCCCCACAGTGGTGCAGTGAGTAGCACTGTTTCTACACACCTTCTGGGGTTAGAGGTTCGAATCTGGGTCCTGGCTGTGTGTGCAGAGTTTGTATGTTCTCCAAGTGGTGGTGTGGGTTTCCTCCAGGGTCTCCGGTTTCTCACACAGTCCAAATACATGTGTGTCAGATGAATTAGGGATTCTAAGTTGACCGTAGGCGTGAGTGAATGGTGTGTGTGTGTGTGTGTGTGTGTGTGTGTGTGTGTGTGTGTGTAATCACTGCTACATAGTTAATTAAAGAATGTGTATGAGTGAAATTTTTAACAAGGTTCTTGGCATTTCAAAAGCATGAGGCCTTTTATAGTTATTACAAGGAAAACCCAATGTCTCTTTTTATTTTCTGCATGGTTATCTTTTGAAGACACAGAACAGAAGGCTGGAAAGTGAGAGAAAATGTTAATCTGACATTATTGCATGGCTGAAAATAGCCCGACTGCTCACCCACTCTTTAACCCTGCCTGACTCGCTCGCAAGACCGTTACCGTCACCAAAGCAGAAAAACCTGTAGCACTGACTGCCACAAAAGGACAAAATGATCTGTTTTCACTTATGGAAGAAGACGCATGAAATTGCCATGAGCCTCCAGAGAGAAAGAAAGAGCGAGAGAGAGCAAGAGAGTGAAATAGAGAGAGAGAGAGAGAGAGAGAGAGAGAGAGAGAGAGAGAGAGAGAGAGAGAAAGATTTCCCCCCTTCAGGGAAGCACTCTGCCTCATTTCTTCATGCAGTTCAGACGCAGCAGCTTTGGCAAATAAAAGAGTCTCCGTGCTTCACTCTGGCCATTGATAATCCTCCACATTTAGAGGCAGCCACAGGCATATCAGCACATCCACAGCCAGACAGGACAGCCCTTCACTGGCACTCGCACTAAGCTGCATTCACTGACAGCGCGCACACACTACCACCCTAAATGATTCTTATATCTTAACAGTTCAATTATGCAGAAAGTTTGACAAATCGTCAGATTACCATTTAAAAACTAGTGATTAAAGCAACCCAGCACTGGAAACTGCATCCAAGATTCTAGATCTGACCTTTGCTCTACAAGTTTTGACATTCAGCCCTGTAGTTGATTTAATAGTTTAACAGTTACATAATCATGTAGATTAATTGACAAATAACTGATTCATCGAGTTAAATGTGGTCTCTAAATGAGAACTGAAAATGTGAAACGAAAATGGTTTGTTTTTTTTTTTTACTAAAATAGCATTAAATAATACAAAATAATCATACTCTCACTCTAAATTTCAGGGAACCTTTTTTGATTGAAAGTATAAACACATTCTGATAAAATGAGGTACTGTTCATTTATAGTGATATACATGAACAGTGATATAATATGATAAACCTTATTGCTTTTCAGAATTAGCTCATTCTGACAAAGTGGTTACAGTGTGAAATGGGTGTTTTCAAAAAGTAACTGTGGTTTGGTTTGTTAACACCAGCATGAATGAAGTGCTACCAGTTTACTTACTGTTCTGCTGCCACAAGATCTACATGACATTTTCGTTTCAGATGATCGAATATAACGGTGTGCTTCCATGGAAAATGAAGTCAGAGTACCACATAGTTGTATGTGGTCTACTTTAGTTTTGTTTTAAAAATGTTCCCAGACTTCATTTCTTTTTGAGCTTTCAGCCAAAGATATGATGTTATTGGTGCCCTCTTTAAGTTGTAAACTCACTGTAGCCACTTTGAAAATGGCAATGAAAAATTAGCCAACAATTATCAATAATGTCAAAAGCAAATATCATTATTCTGATAAATTATGTCACAATGTGTACTTAAACACTGACCAACTCCTGGTTGTGTTTAACACAGAATGTGATTAGTCTCATTTAATTAGATTTAATGCAGTGTGTGAAACAAAATAAAAATCATTTGTACTCATAGTTTTGGATAATATGTTTTATATAAGTCACTAATGGCTGTTTTTGTCTGTTCCAACTTAACAAATGTCAGAAAAAAAATACATTTTGTGACAGATCATATAATTGTGAAACTTAGTGTTGTGATTACATTTTTGCCTTATTGCTCACCACTATTTTAGAAGATGTTCTTTCAAGAGACAGTAATGACAAGGTCCAAAGGCTTCAGCGATGTGAATTTTATGCACATAATTATACCTTGAAGAAAACGGTCCGTCATGTCCTAAAGTTGAAACTTTTATGTCATATTTTCATTGCATTTTCAAGTAATGGCTATGTCCTATTCAGGTGTGCAAATGCCAGAACCAAGTGGAAAGGCCAGAAATATTAAAACCTGCAGACTTCTGACATTTAATCTTATTATATTGGTGTTCAAAGATGAGATTCGAAGCTGAAACTCTGTTCTTATTGATATGAGGTACTTCATCGCTGTGCCACAGGCAACATTCATTCCACAGCATTCAGAAAATGTCCAAGCTGCCTAAATGTCCAAGCTCCCCTTACCCCAAATGTATGTGATCAGCTGAGACATGTTTGGGGTCTGAAGTGTGTTTAGTTTTGCACTGGAACTACAATTCTAATGCAGCAAATAAGTAATGGAAGCTGATCAACTATGTTTAGGGTAAATGGAAACCATCACAGTAATATCAATTATAGTGTTAGTTTGTATAGCTTGTCACAGTGCAAGAACCAAAAAAAACCCTCCTAAAGACCCTGATGGTACAATGTATCGATCCTTTCCCATCAGTTTGAGGTGCATATCAGATGCATTATACACGTGTTATGTGCGAAACTGCCTAAGTGTGCAATTTATGGGCCATGTGCTCTGTAAAATGTAAAATTCTCTAATTTCCATCATGCACATGTTTGACAAGGAAAAGGGCATGCAGGGAAAAGTGGCTGGAGATATTATACATGGAGCTGATTATAATGGATAAAAAAAGAATCACCTCCTGTTGTTTGGCCTGAAATAAAGGCACATACACACAAAAAAACATTTTTCCCATCATATCTTTCCAAGTGATAGCAGCAGTTGTGCAAAACAATTAATACAAAGACAGAATCATTGAGATAGTTTAAGCATAACACTACCTTTTGCTTTAATTACTGCTACCAAGAGACAAATTCACATATGCCTCTTGGTAGCCTCTCCGACCAGTTTTCTCCTCACTCTTTCATGCAGTTTGGGGGGACGACCTGATCTGGGGAAGGTCCTACTAGTGCCAAACACATCTTGATTATATACTTTACTGTACTCCTAGGGATAGATATAGAATTAGAATTTTTTATATCCACCTCCTGTCCTGTCCCTGTGCATGATCTTCTGACGGTACCTTGACACTCATTGTTGATTATTTTCTTTCAGATGCACAACAAAGCAAGTGAAAGATATGATAGTAACAGTTGTGCAAAACAATTAATACAAAGACAGAATCACTAAGATTATGGAGCACACTATCTTTTGTTTTAATTACTGCCTTGAGTCTGATGGGATGCTTCTCTACCAACTCTGCTCATCTAGAGCATTTGCTCACGTTTCTTTACAGAACTGTTCAAGCTCAGTAAAATTGAATGGTGATCATTGGTAGGCTGCAGTCACTCGCAGTCATTCTGCAGATTTTCAAAAGGATTTAAACCTGGGCTCTGACAAGGCCACACAAGAACATTCACCATTTTTTCCATCATTTACATTTACTGCATTTAGCGGACCCTTTTTAATCCAAAGCGACTTCCATTCCCTAACTACAGGGGACAGTCTCCCTGGAGCAACTTGGGGTTAAGGGTCTTGCTC
>JBBJLS010121378.1:5000-17700 GCA_037577275.1 Bryconaethiops microstoma | reverse complement strand
TATATATATATAATAAAGATAATTAAAACACAGTATAGAGTGTTTAGAGAGAGAACTTCCACACACACTCACAAACACTCACAAACCTCTTACATTAGCACTGCCCGTAATAACAAAGAGTAAAATGTGAAAGCGGCCGAAGACAATTTTCTCCACAGCCTCTTCCACGCTGTAGAACTTCTGACCTGGGAGAAAAGGGGCAAAGCAGAAGACACAGCGTCAGAGGAAACTGGCCAGAACAGACCTTAAAAACAATATCATTTTTTATAACACACATTCATCACCAAGGCGGTTGGAAAAATGAACAATCAACAGACAATAAATAAGCAAGTGACAAATCTGGAAACAAACACACACCAGTGGTGTTTTACCCAAAGTTCATTACTTTTGTCAATACTAAAGATTGGCAAAACTCTAAAACTACTGCTAAAGACTGCTAAAACTCTAAAACTACTGCTAAAGACTGCTAAAACTCTAAAACTAACATTAACTCCTCCGTCCAAAGTGTCCATGGAGACTAAGCTGCAAAAACAGACCATTTTGAATTCTAATGTCATAGAAACCAACACATTAACACACATCTGCCTATTCAGCCTACAGCAGTTTAGCCCCGCCCACTCACACTGAAGTTATAGTGTGTTGAAGAGGATGAAGAGAAATGTGTGATGTTTCTTTGATATACAAACCACACACACTTTATAAAAATAAAACACAAGAATTGCGTTTTATTTTTAAATAGGCTACTGCGGGTTTCATATTAGATATAATACATATTTACAACACCAGTCAAAAGTTTTGCACACCATAGGTTTTTACCTCTTATCCATCTATTTCATAAACTATTTTTTCTTGTTAAACATTGAAAAGTAGTTGAGTGAACGACCATATAAATGAATATTTTTGTCAAATGAAACAAGTTTCCTTGAATCTGTAACAGTGCAGGTCTGACTCCTATTAACTGGTTGTTGGTGATGCAGAGTCAAATTCTAGACTGTCCTTTAACGTTAAATGCACTCGTTACTGTTTCATCCCATTGACTGTCATTTAATAGTTTTTAAATATCGAACATTTGTTTAGTGATCCACACTGTAATTATATTAGGTGGCTTTTATAGGTCAGTATTGATTAATTAAAAAAATGACACCTAATAAAAGAATTAAAATTGTGAACATACTGTAAATCTATTTGTTAGCAAATATTATTGAGTGTATTTTAGCAAATATTAAGTGAGCAACAAGCAATCGTAGACACTCAAAGGCCGGTTTCCCAGAGAGGATTAAGACTAATTTTGGACTACATTTTCCTTTCAGTGGAAAATCCCCATTCAAAATCCTGGGTAGTCCAGGATCAGGCTCAATCCCTGTCCAGGAAACTGGCCTTCAAACAAGACAAACAAACAGAAGGCCAGACAGAAAGATCATATCCTCATATTGATAAGCAGACCCTCAGTTTGAAGCCCCTCATACCTGCAGGCCCACTGCTGGCCTTGTTCTGTGCTGCATCTGTCTGGTTCCTGGCTTCCTCCTCCTCCTCCTCCTGCTGCTCCTGCTGCACCTCCTCCTCCATCTCTTGCAGCTGAATGGCGTTCACCAGCTGAGTTTTCATTGAGCTCTTACGACCTCCCGTCATCCTCCTCAGCTCTCACACACTCCTGAACACCTGAATAACAACAACAACAACAACAACAATAACAATAATAATAACAATAATAATAATAATCCCAGTGTGATGTGAGACACTCAGTTTCCTTTTCAGTATTTTGTTGTTCCCTCCTAGACTTCAGCCAAAGCTAGGCTATAAGGAAGCACAAACTGTGTGTGTGTGTTACATTAAAACTAGAGTTCTAAATCTTGCTTTATATACCATTAAAGGTAATACTTTCCTGCAAAAATGTTTTCTTAATTCACAAATGAGCCTAAAAGGCTTCACTGTAAGCCTAAACTAGGGTGACCAGATTTGTGGTTGTGGTGGTGGTGGTGGTGGTGGTGGTGGGGGAGGAGGGTGCTGGGTGCTGACCAACACATTTTTTTTAAGGTTAAGACGAACAACCAGTCACGGTAGGCTGAGAACGTGCAGGCAGATATCAGGGCATGTCCGGAGAAAAGAGGACGTCAGGTCACCCTACCAAAACCCATCAACAGCCTCCATAACTTCAGAAACTAGGCTAGGAAGGAGACTGTTTGTGTGTATATTAACACTACAGCAATAAAACTTATTTCATTTACAATTAAAAGTAAGTCATTTCTGCAGTTTACACTTAGACCCATCAGCAGCATTCAGAACTTAATAAACTAGGCTATAAGGAAGCACATACTCTGTGTGTGTCTTTACTATGAACCTAAACCCATCTGCAGCATCCTTGAACTCCATTATGATCATAAAATCCGAAGTTTTCTACTAATCTGCCAGATTCTTCTTCTAACTCTCAGTTCCACCTTAAGTGCAGCTCTAGTTACGCATGGAATGTTTTGGGTCAGACCGCAGCTGCAGGACTGTTTAAGGTGGAACCAGGAAATTCCACTTCAGCACGATTTACAGTCCAGAAACAAAACGTGTAGATTAAAATAATAAGTAACGAAGCCCCACCCACACAACTCACCTGCTTTAGAGCCGTACAGAAGACAGGAGTGAGGTTAAATCCCGTCGGAGATGCTCCTCTAGTCTCTCATTCCGTCCAGAGCAGAGCGGAGCGGAGCGCAGCTCACCTGTCGACAGGTAACTCCGGCACCGGCAGAGGGAGGGGGCCTGGCTTTAAAGGGCCACACTGCAGAGCTCTCGGCAGGATCCAGTTACTGTGGGTCAGTGTGATCTGAATGCACAGGGCTGGGCTTCATTATGGCTGAGGAATTAGACAACTTGTAGAACAGGTTTCCTCTTCCTCTGGTAACCAGAGAATCTGGAACAGCAGTCTGTGTTGCTTATTATTCAGATTGAAGAGATCATGGGAGGGGTGGGGTGCCCCATCACATAGCACTTCACACATATTTCAAAAATGCCTAAATACATTTCTATAACCATGCGAGGATTGTTGCCGTCCCCTGATGCCTTCATGGCTTTTACTTATTACCCATTCCATCCTTTGTCTGTTTTAGTGCCCTTCCTAACAAACCTATTTATTCCAATTTTGACTAGTTATCTCCTTCCTAAATCAACAGCTGCTGATAAGATAACCTGTTATTAGTCCCACAGGTGGGAAATGTGCATTATTACAGCGGTAAAATAGAACAAGAGAAGAAAGTAGAAGCAGCATAACCAATAGAAATAAAACTCTACAACATTATATACATAGACTTTAATGTGGAGTTGGTCCCCCTTTGCAGCTATAACAGCTTCCACTCTTCTTGGAAGACTTTCCACAAATTTTGGAGTTTCTGTGGGAGTTTGTGTCCATTCATTCTGTAGAGCATTTATGAGGTCAGACACTGATGTTGGATGAGAAGGTCTGGCTCGCAATCTCCGTTCTAGTTCATCCCAAAGGTGCTGGATTGGGTTGAGGTCAGGGCTCTGTGCGGCCAGTCAAGTTCTTCCACACTGAACTCCTCCAGCCACGTCTTTATGGAGCTCGCTTTGTGTACTGGGACACAGTCATGCTGGAATAGAAAAGGTTCTTTCCCAACCTGCGTCCACAAAACTGGAAACATGGAGCTGTCCAAAACGTCTTGGTCTGCTGAAGCATTAAGAAACCTGAAAAACAAGTTCGTCCAATCAATAGGATGTCAGGCATGCACTGTTACAGATTCTTTCCATGTTATAAAAAAAAATTATTTTATTTGACATTCTCATGAATAGCTGTTCACTTGACAACATTCCAATGCTTAACAATAGGATTCCATAAAACTTATGAAATTCTGTTGTTAAGCATTTGGGAGGGCGGCAGAGGCACTAGGCCCCAGGGTGTGAAGTCAAGACCCTCTGAAACTTTACTGACCCTCTCATAAAGAGACTGGCACAACACTGGTACACCCCTGGCTCAAGTTCAATGCTTCTAAAAGCGGGCACACAAAAAATGATTACATAAAATTATTGTAAATATGTCGCTTGATGTCTGAGACACTGTTTTCTATTAAATTATTCTTTAACTTTCTCAAGGTGGAGTATAGTATCAAAAGAAAGTGTGTTCTTTCAACTTCACCTTATTTTACCATCATTACATATAGCCAACATTACATACAACTTATTAAGACAGATAGGTTCACTGGTGGTTTTGGGTATCAAATAAAGAAACGGCCAATTGTGCAATAAAAATAAATTTTATAAGCTGTTCAGTTAAAGCAGGCGTCTGCCTTCTGACCCTACATGTTTACTCTGCCTTGTGCTTGTTGATCTAATAGCAGTGAGTCAACAGGACATTTTAACCTGTTCACAAGGTGTGGTCAGTTAATTTACTGCTCAGCCTACTGACTGGAGGCCAGTTCCATTTTACGTGACGCTGAGCTGAAAAGATGATGGAGTGAGAGTCAAATCAAGAGAGTTATACCCAGAGAGAGAGAGAGAGAGAGAGAGAGAGATGTATCAAGTGGCAGAGAAAGCTCTAAAGAGAGAAAGAAATCTATGGTGAGAGAGAGTGAGAATTTAAGAGAGATCAGATGACAGAAAGAATCACAGGTCTGGTGAAGGTGAGAAGGAGGGAAAGAGAGAGAGAAAAAAGAATCAAGACAGTGAGAAAATGAGAGAAAGAAAGACTTAAAGGCAAGAATCAAGAGAGAGAGCTCAAAAATTATAAATATAATTGAGAAAGAGAGAGAGAGAGAGAGAGAGAGAGAGAGAGAAAAGAGAAGGATTTGGCCTCATGTACAACACAATACGTAAAAGGGCCTTAAAACCACCTCATCACAGCAACCAGGAAAAAATCCACATGATTGTTATACATGAAATTACTGAATTACTGAGTTCCACCATCTGTACGCCTCAACAGTGTTTTGGTCTTTTTTTTAAATATCTATCCCATACCAATACTTTATCCAACTTTTCTTTTTAAATATTTAATATTCTTCTAGTAATACAAAATAAATAAAATCTAATATGGTCATACACATACAATAATATTGTGCTCATGGGGTATACATCAATATGCAAATTCACATATTTTAAGAATTTCAATCTGTATATATCTATATAAGTACCGTTATAATTTTTCTCTCTTTCTTTTCCAGGTACAGCCTTAACATTGATTCTGCTTGCTCGAGCATAGCATTGCCACCATGATAATAATGTGCAAAGATGAAGAATGTGCAAAACAAACAGCTGTAAACTGAGAAATATCCACTCGAGGTGAAAAGCGCGACTCGAAGCCTCTACTCTAAACAAACACACACACCGGCTCTTGGCACAGCCAAACGCTCACGAACCACAGGCAGAACGAAAAAGAGACAAGCCCGACACAGAAAGCATGCCAGCCTCCTGGACGGACGGCACGGCGACCGGGCGAATTCGCTTCCTTCACTTCCTCGAGGCTGAATCCTTCTCTGGACTGTGTAAAAGTTTTGGCATCTTGAGGGTGAGGGTCTTTTCTCGGGCCGCGACTGAGGGGGGGAGCTCTGCAGCTCCAGGGTGAGGAGCTCAAGATCAGCAGCCCACAGGGTCTCCTTTATTTACAGTCACGACGGAAGGCTGTGACCACGGACAACAACTCTGTAAGGCAGTGGATACCGACCCTCTTTCTGCAGGGTTCACTTCATGTCACAGACTTCTGAAGATCTGAACTTCTACAGGAGTTAATGGAACTGAAGCATACTGCAAAAGCCATATCTTGGATAAGTGAGAACACCTCAAATCTGGTGAACATGAATATTTCTCATTATGAGAGTTTTGCCAGAATAAGATTTTTGTGGGGAGGTTTTTTAGCAATTTTCTCCTTCACTTAGTCTGATTTTCACCCATTCACACAATTTCACCAAAACCGGGGGTGGGGTGGGGTGGGGTGGGGGGGGGTATTAAGCGCCGTATCCCTCAATGGTTCCTCAGAGATGCATTAAAGCCACTGCACCTTTTTAAAAGACTGATAAATGAAAAATATAACAGACAACTCAACAGGCTTAGATGAAAACACTAACCACCAATTTTGATATATCAGTGAACAGTTGCCCATATTGGCAAGTATCTCCATGAATAAAGGGCAGAAAGAGAGGGCCTTTCATTGTGCTCTGCATGTCTGAACATCCATGAGACTCCTGGCCACAGACTGCTTGGAGTGTAACTATAGGATTAACACTCAGAGTTGTTCTACTTGGCAACCCAGTATACTATAAGACTTCGTAAGATCTACATGTTTTTCCTATTTTTTGTTTTTATATGTTTTGCTCTACATCTTATTACTTATTTTATGTCATTTTATCTGGTGAACTTATTACTTCGGGTGGGAAAAAATGACTTGTAACTATGTAAAACATGAAGAAACAGGCTGAAAAGCCTTGAAATATTCTGACAAAACTCATAATAATGGGATTATGTATACTTTTTAGATTTAATAAATTCTAGATCCTCTGAAAAAACACACATATGGAATCCTGTTTCATTTTTTTGGTCAATGGGTGCTGGTCTTCACACACCAGCTCCTACTACTCATGCCTGGTTCAGGACTGTGTTTAACATGCCTTTGACTTTTTAAACCTCTCATTAATGTATTAGCTCAAGTGAAGTCTGTTAGAAGATCTTTTAGAAGGTTGAGGAATTGAGACGACATAGGTGAAGACCTTAGGAGAAAAAAAACTGTCCATAAATCTTTGGAATTTGATATTATTTCTTTTTTCAAGTAGTCAGCCATCTACAAGCAAGAAAAATGAAAATATTTTTTTTAATTATAATATTCAACTTGCCACATTCATGCTGGCCTGAACTTCTCTGTAGTTTATATGACTGCACGGATGCTCATGTGACTTTATTTTACTCTGCTGACCTCATAGTTAGCAAACTAGGAGCTACACAGAAGAAAAAGAAGAGCCGTGTACCCCAGTTATTTTGATAAACCTTAATCCAATCACAGCAGTTATTTAGAAAGTGCATGTATGTCAGACTTCATGAATGTGATCCACTTCGCCGCTTGTACTAATTAGGGCTAAAAGATCATTCGTTTTATATTGAAATTGCAATTTAAAAACATACTATTTTCAAATTGCAAGAGTTGCGATTTTAATTACTGCCTACAATGTCAACAGTAAGTTTAAACCTAATAACCCAGAGATGGAGCTCTTCCTGGAGAAGTGCTGGATCAATAATTAAACAAACGCCCACATGGTGTGGATAAGACAAGACAAGTAACTGGGTGTCTGGCACAATACATTTGGCATTCGAGGTGAAAAGTAGGGTTGGAAAACGAATGTAGGCTCCAAATTAGAACTGAAAATAAGAAATACAGGGTAAACAGTTTTTAAAAAAATATGTACTTATTGATTTTAGATCACAACATCTACAAGGACACGTGTGACCATGTCAGAACCTGTTTTAGGTGAATACGTCATACATCAACATAATATTTATTTAACATAAGTTTCATCCTCGGTGAACTGTTTATAAAGATAGTCTGGGCTCGAATGTGTTTCAAATGCTTAGTTGTAAAATAGCAATTAGATATTTTCTCACTTTTAGTCCACGGCACTTTAAATCTTTTTATTGATTTTTCTACGCATTCTTTTATTTTGTTTATTCTTTCTTTTACTTTTTCACGTTTCCTAATTTATGAATATTTTTTATTTTATTCCAATAAAGCACAATGAATGATGTTTGTGTAAGATAATGGGCTACATATTCTATATATCATTTGTGCATGTAGCACAGAGTTTTTCATACTGAGATTTTTTCTTTCTACTTGGATTTTATTTAGACTTTATATTTTATATTGTTCTTGTCTCTGTGTCTGTTCAGCCGTAACATGAGAGATTTTCTCCGGGATCAATAAGGTGTTTTGATTCCGATGCTGATAAATAAACTTGACTTGTGCTAGAGGAAGTTGTCAAGGGCATGTTAAAAAGTGTACTGAAACACAAGGAAGTTGAAGTAAACCCTGAATAAGGTACGGTAACCACTACAGTAAGGCAGCATCCATACCAGCTTTGAACTGTGCAGAAACGTCAGGTGAGCATCAGCTGTTCACCCACAGTGGACTAATCCTTAATACAATGTAAAAAAAAACAAACAAGGAAAAAAAACAAAGGAGGACAGGATGCTACTTCAGAGGTTTTGGGTTTGGCCACTGGATGGCATGAGAGTGGAAAGAAGAAATGAGGTTTAGCACCAGAGGAAGTCGAGGGGCTGGACAATGACCCTTCTGTAGGAAGCACTTTGACGGACATGTAGAAATGGCACTGAAGAAGGGACGGGTGTCATATAGCAAAGGTCACTCCTCTGTTTCACTGCTCTCTCCAAGCATGCAATTTAAGAGAGAGAAGCTTCTATGGATATTTGTTGTTGGGGAGGGGGATCTTGTATTATACGTTAGTGAGGAGTAAATTGGAGAGGTCTATAGTACACCTGTGGGTGTTTTTCTTCAGTGATTGTGAAGGTTAACGCGAGACCGTGGTAACACGGTTTGTGGATGTGCTAGAAGTGAGGGCCTAAACATGAGGTCTCTACATGGGTAGTACGTCTCCTTCTGGGTGAGTCCAGCCAGCCAAGCTGTGGTCGGATACAGAAATGGGTTATAAACAAAGCTGTGTCACCTCTAGCAGCCATTTTTAATTATAGATTAGTCAGTGTCTTTAAACTAGCCGCTCACAGCTTGGCCAGCCGTGGACGGAGGTTAACGAGGGAGGGGGTTCGGTGGGGCGGGTCTCAGCTGTGGTAGCTGGCCACAGCCGTCTGCTTCTGCGACAGTCTCTGCAGCTCCTCCCTGATGGCCTTGATGAGAGACGCAGAGGACTGAGGGGACGGAGAGGATTCCTCCGGGGCAGCGTAGCCTGGCGTGGGAGGGTCCAAGTGAGCCTGTGGGGTGAGAGGGTCTCTCAGGGACGTCCTGGGCATCTGGAATACAGGAGATGAGGAGTACTCTGGGAATGACAGGATCTGTTGGAAGAAAAGAGACTATATTAATGTCTTACTTTCAAGGCCAAGATCCCCCCATAGATATCAGCACTGATCAAGCAGCGTGTCACTTCTCGTCCTCTCAGGGCTTCAAGCACTGCTCATCTTGAACCTCCATTGCTCAAAAGAAAAGGAAGACATGCGCCAAGACTCTTCTCGGCCTTGGCCCCCCCAGCGGTGGAATGAACTCTCTCTTCCGATCAGATCTGTGGAATCCCTCACTGTCTTCAAGAGCCACCTCTTCAAGGAGCACCTCGGTGACTAACTACGCCTCTTGTTTCTGCTTATTTATTTCTTCTTCCCCATTTTCACTTGAAAAAATCTTACTCTTAACTCCATGCCTTCCTTACTTTTGCCTTAACTTCTGACTTTGGGTGTTTAGGTGTACTTAGCTGTGAGTAACTTGGTTGAATAGTGGATGTTGATTTAAGTTTAGCTTTACATGTTTGAAGAACATACGTGGACTACTTGAGCACTTATGTACGTCGCTCTGGATAAGAGCATTAGCTAAATGCCGTAAATATCTCCATGTAACGAATTATATGTCAATGCTTCACATTTCCCAATTAACAATGCCTAGAATAACAATATACAATATAATAAAGGATATATCATGTACAAATCACTCTATTACTAATCTGTTCATGTCGGAGTGCTTATAAAGCAAACACAGACACCAGAAGCAGATCTTCTACACAGACAAGACGAATGTCTCCATATAGCAAATTATATGTAAATGCTTCACATTTCCCAATAAACAATGCCTATAACAAAAGAACAATACTAGAGAGAAAATTCCTGAAGAAATGTTGAGATGAGCCATGCCCTGGATGAGCGGGTGTTTCTAATAAAGTGGCCAGTCTGTCCCATATGAATCTCCATAAGTGGATGTGTGGTGATGTACTAATGAACAGAACTCCATTCATTTAAATGTGGCCAAGAAGTTCATAGAAATGTACTGAGCAAAAAGGGATGCATGAAAACAAAGGAAAAGATGAGTGCACCTGATATTAATGGGACGTTTTGACGTTGGAATTTTGCAAAAATTCAATACGGGCTCCAACGAAAAGCGGCGCCAAAAAGTCGGTGTAATAAAAATTATTTTCTATAACAATCACACTTATGTAGGGCTTGTTCCACAGAGACAGGGATGTCGACTGAGTCTGAAAACAATTGCTGAACAATTTTGCGGTGTGACAGGGCTAAGAAAGACCACTACCATTAGGGTATACCATACCAAGATGGAGTGTACCTGGTGTGCAACAATGTTTATCCCAGCTCCTTTAGTTTACTGTGGCATTGAATTTATGCACTGCTGGTGTGATTTGTGTAAGATCAAATAAACTGTTCGCCCATGGGTAGTATTGAAAACTTTTGCTCACCTGACCTAGTATATAATGTGGTGGTGATGTTTGCAATGAACAAAATGGCTATATTTGCTTCATAGAATAGTTCAGACTACCCCCTTTTTGGGCCTATAAAAGTTCATTTACTTCTGCTCTTTACAGTCCAGGTACCCCAAAACACTCCTTATAAAATATTCTTGTGACGCTACTGCTCAGAAGGCTGTCCCTGTCTGCTCTAAGAGCCATTTATGATCTGAAATCCCAAACTTACTGCTATGAAAAAAAAAGCTGTGAGACAGAAAACCCAGGGTGAGATAGAACCAAAAATCTGTCAAAACAATATTCACACATTTGCTAGTTCAGTATTCCAACACATGAGAGATTAATTCATATTTAAACACAGCTGTTCCATCTTTCACAGAACTCAACAATAAAGTTAACTTAGCAAAGATCTCTACAGCAGCCTGTTCCTGCCTGAGGTGCAGTGGATGTCAACACCCACCCCAATATTGACTAAATAACAAGTGACAGCAGTGTGTCATGTTGCCTCTATTGTTAGTATCTACTGGTTTAAAGCTAGTATTTTCTAAACATCTCTGACCTACAGTTTGATTTTTGTAATGTTTATTAATAATGATACAAGTGTGTATGTGTGTGTGTGTGTGTGTATATACTATTTGTGCTATATGCCTTGTGTTTGTGCTTGCAGACTCACAGTCTCACGGTTGGCTCCTGGCCTGGAGACCTCTTCATCTGACCGGTACTGGGCCCAGCTGGATCCCGAGGGGCCAGAGACACTACGGCCTACCCCAGGGTACACGCTGATCCGACTCGACAAGCCCACCTGCGTCAGCTGATGTAACTGTGCACCTACACACACACAGACACAAAGCAAACATTCACGATAGCTGGAGGAAAGAATAAACAGCCACAGGCTACATAAATTGTACAAGCCACAAATTACACATACCTGTGCTGCCCCCTACTGGTCGTGGTCGAGAGGAGGATGGGAGATCGTCTCCATACTGCCCCCTGCTGGAGTACCCTGGATCTGACTGTAGCTCTCCGGATACCAGATAGCCAGAGCCCAGCGCCTGCCTGCCAATCCATCCAGCCATCCATCCATCCATCCATCCAGCCAGCCAGCCATCCATCCATCCATCCATCCAGCCATCCATCCATTCATCCATTCATCCAGCCATCCATCCATCCATCCAGCCATCCATCCATCCATCCAGCCATCCATCCATCCATCCATCAAAAAAGAGTAAATAATGCAAGCAGTCTGAGAGCAAAGTAATGTATGTAATTATTCAACTATACAAAGTTTTATGGTAGAAAAACACAACATTCCTAATAAATTCAGATATTATTAACACTACAGCAACCTTTGTAGTCCCTCAAAGTACATTAAAGTTATTATAAAACCCTTATCATTACAAGCTCACCTCTGCAGTAAGCCCTGGACAGATGTAGGGGACATTCCTAATTCAGCGTACCTCTACAATAGAAAAAGGCAAACAACATGATGCTGGACTGAACTTTCTTTAAACTGAAAGAAATCTGAATAAATCTGTAAATAAAATATGAGCAAAATGTTGAAATGCAGATGGTGAGATTTACTGTTACTCACGGCAGAGAAGGGGCTATGTATAGGGGCTGCTGGGTAGGATGAGGAGCCCCATTGACGGACAGGGCGTGGGGGCGGACTAGAGGGAGCAAGGGGGCTGACTCCGCCCACTCCGGCAATCGCTGTAACCCCGGTCAGTGTCAGAGGGGCGGAGCTGCCTTGTGAGGAGGGTGAAACCAGGGCAAAGGCATCATCCAACAGCGAGTGCATCTGCTGGCGTGCTTCCTCTATGGTTGGCTGAGGTGGGACGTAACTGGGTGGAGCAGGGGCTGGTCCGGGAGGTGGAGACCCTGGGTCAACAAAAACCTCATCTGTGGGGGAGGGGCTACTGGCATCAGGGAGCTGATCTGCATCTGACTGGAGAAACAGAGGTAGAGTGAGTACACATAACTCAGGCAAAAACAAGACTTTTAATTTTACTGAGTATTTTTACCACGTAGGCCACATTGTTGACTCCTGGGTACTTCCTGTATGTGGCATCCCCATCAGTAATAAGGCGGTCCTTATCAGTCAGACTACCGTTTCCGCTCAGATTCTGCCTGTGCCGCTGTCTGGGAGAACGCCTGCCTCTGCTGACACACACACACACACACATACACACACACACACACACACACACACAAACACACATGCACGCACACACATGCACACGTGCGCACAAGCACACACACAAACAAAAAACATGAAGTAAATATCAACATAAACCTTT
>JBBJLS010121296.1:0-17703 GCA_037577275.1 Bryconaethiops microstoma | reverse complement strand
TTTCTCTTTCTTTGTCTTTTAGCAGTACATTAGTGCAGTGCTTTATACTATGTGTTAATTACTGTGGTTTAAGGGCATACGAGTATGAATCTAAACTGTCACCAAACACGAAATGCCTATATATTTAATCACATACAAATCTCTATATATTTTAAGCTATTAGAATGAAGTTTCGCTTACTGAAACTTCATTCTAATGTCACTGACATCCTACTGTTGTCTCGTTTCCATGGAGACGCTGTCCCGTTGTTAGCTTCGATGGAGTTTACAAGTAGCAGCTACAGTGGCTCTTTCAGAAATGGCAGGTAAAAAATAATCATATTTGCCCTGTTAAGGTCTCTAACTCACCGTAGACCTTTTTGCCAAACTTACACAGTCTAAAGGCTGTTTGTCATTAAGCTGTTTTGTTGTTATGAACCCTTATAAGCGCTAGCATAGCGCTTAGCATTGGGTTTGTTGTCAGTCCTCACTTCTGTGAGTGAAGACTTCAGGCCATGGCTTTGAGTTTTCTGGTCTTTTATAATTAAAATATTAACCTGCAATCATATCTTACCCGATTAAAGTGGATAATACATTTTTTCTTCTAGATTTTACACTCAGAAAAAAGATTTTTTTGGTAACTGCCAAAAGAACAACAACATTGTTATGGAAGAAAACATGGACCAACAGTTATTACATGGACAAAGCAAATACTGTCAAGCCTTCCACTGGAAAAATTAACTAAACAAAAAACCTTTGAATGCATATGGGGACCATTTATGGACTTTGTCAAAGATATGAACTTATCTGAAGAAGACCCTGTTGATTGAAAGTTTAAAAATGTAGTTCACAATCACAGAGACTGATGTATAAATGAAAACCTGAGAGAATTGTTGTTGTAATTATTAGTTTTGTGTACCTTTTTGTCATATTTAAAACTGAATAATGATGAAAAATATTAACCTGAGTTTACCTTTATTTTCTAGGATGGAGGGGAAAGGAGAGTTTAGGTTCCCCACACAGAGCAGATATGAGGGGGAAATGAAGGATGGTATGTTTCATGGAAAAGGAGTCCTGTACTTTCCCAATGGAAGCCAATATGAAGGAATTTGGGAAAAAGGAATATGCAAACAGGTGCCTGCCACAGGTCATAAGAGAGCTATGTGTGTGTGCAACTGTATGTATTAATATATTATGTTATAAATTGTATTATTGTCGAATATATGCAGTTATTGTATATTATTATTAAGTGTGTTTGTGCTTAAAATGTTTTTGCATACAACAACACATTGCCATTGTAATTAATCAGAAGTGAATGGAAAATTTATTCTTACCTTTAATGTAAACTAATGTAAGAGTTTTATTTGGCTCATTTCAGTTGATCCTTTTATCATGAAGTCTAGGCAGATAGACAGTTACTTTATTTTAATGTTGAAAATAAATAAAGATCAGCTATAACATTAAAACCACACACCTAAAATTATGTAGGTTCCTCTCATGCCACCAAAACAGCTCTGACCCGTTGAGGCGTGGTCTCCACAAGACCTCTGAAGGTGTACTGTGGTTTCTGGCACCAAGACATTAGCAACAGATCCTGCAAGTTGTGAGGTGAGGCCTCTATTGATTGGACAAGTTTGCCCAGCACATCCTACAGATGCACGATTGGATTGAGATCTGGGAATCTGGAGACCAAGTCAACAGCTTGAACTCTTTGTCATGTTCCTCAAACTGTTCCTGAACAATGTTTATAGTGTGGCAGTGTGCCTTATCCTGTTAAAGGAGATCACTCAAATGATTGAAAATAATTTCCATAAAGGGGTGTACTTGTTTTGTAGAAGTGCTAAGGTAGGTGGTCAATGTCAAAGGAACATCCACATGAATGTAGGACCTAAAGTTTCCTTGCAGATCGTTGTTGAGGGCATCACACTGCATCCACTGCCTCACCTTTTTTCTAAATTGCATCCTGGTGCCATGTCTTCCCCAGTTAAGCAACACACACACTTAGCCGTCCATATGATGAAAATGAAAATGTAAATCATCAAATCAGGCTACCTTCTTCCTTTGCTTCACAGTCTAATCTGCTGCTACGCGACCCCATGCACAGCAAACTGTGATGCACTGTGTGTTCTGGCCCCTTTTCTATCGGAGCCAGCCTTAACTTTTTAAGCAGTTTGTGCTACAGTACCTCTTCTGTGACATCAGACAAGATGGGCAGGCCTTTGTTCTCTATGCACATGAATGAGCCTTGGACCCCATGACCCTGTCACACATTCACTAGCTGTTGTTCCTTCGACCACTTTTGGTAGGTGCTGACCACTGCATACCAGAAACTCCCTACAAGACCTGCCATTTTGGAGATGCTCTGACCCAAGCCATCACAGTTTGGCCCTCGTCAAAGGGACTCCTTACACTCTCCCATTCCTCCTGTTTCCAATACATTATTTTCAAGAACTTACTTTTTACATACTACCTAACATGTTTCACGCCCTGACGGTTGTAACTATAATGAGATAATGAGTTATTTACTTCACTTGTCAGTGGTTTTATTGTTGTGGCTGATATGTGTGCTGTTCATCACTTTTAGGGTCATTATACCTTTTCTGATGGACTGCAGTACCAGGAGACAGACTGGGATTACTGTGATGGCTTTGATAGATGCTTTTACACAGAGAGTTGCCATGGGCTGAAACCTGCAGGTGCATTGTTAGTGTCAATGAAAAGAAGGAACTCTCAAACTGTTCTTGGAGATCCACCATCACAAAATGCTTAGTTCAGTCCCAATTATAACAAACCAAATCTAAGTAAAAAATGATGACATAGCCAGTTGTGTCATTCAGTCGTGGTGGATTTCTAGGAGCAGTACTGAAGCTAATTTCTGTAAAGTGGCAGATTCCTATGAGCAAACCTGGATGGTTTTAATGCAGTGAGAGGAATGTCTTTTATGTAGTGTGTAAATAGATTTTTTTGACTTACTGTTTCTTCATTTCATTCATTTCTAGGGCCCTTTCTTGTTGTAAGTAGCATAAGCAGTATCAGCTTTTCAGCCCTTTTTTACATTGCATAGCTAAAAACAGTCGCTATATTAGCCTTGTATCTCTAGTTTAAAACTAAAGAAGCGCACTTCGAATGAAACACGTCTTGGCTGACTGACTTCATAAGAATACAGCATAAACGGTGTAAATGTATTTTTTTCTAGTTACACAGTCATTCTTAACAAATAGCGTTGTTCACCGGTCATATTTCATTGAGTAAATATATCTCATATCTTATTCACAACAGGAGAATCTCAGCTGACTAATGAGGATCCCCCTCGGGTCATTCCTGATGGTTGCTACGATTGCGGAGATGGATTCTACAATCCTAACACTAGAGTTATCAGTGGCTATGAGGGCAAATTCCTCCGAAATGCTGGTAAGAGAGTTTATGTTGTTTGGTGGAGGGTTTTGCAGACATAGTGAACATATTAACAGAAATGTAATATCTAAATCTCAGAGGAGAGTTTCTTTCTAAGCCAACGTTTTCCAGCAACTTCCACAAAGCTGCATTGGATTTCCTAATTCATTCTCTCATAACACATCTTTTCTGGCCAAATTTTGGGATATGTTCTGTGCAACCAGTCAGAGAGAATGTTTTGTGTAAGCTCCAGACAGCCACCTGGGAAACGTGACAACAGAAAGAGCATTAAAGTGGCATAAATGGATTAGTGTAAATGCATGTAGAATTAGAGACTGGGCAGGTAGACTGCGATGCTATGATAACTTGTCGGTAGGTCCTTACTCTCAGCCAGAAATGCTTCCCCACTGCAGTCATTTGAGTTGTGTTTCCAAAAGGAAAATGTAAAACACATTTTTACTCCCATACAATGCCCAGTGCGGGACCTTTGATTTGAAGTGAATTCGGTATGTCAGCTTTGCAGATAGGAATTCTGCTCACAGTGCCAGGAGTTTGGGATCGGCACACCATCAGACAGTATCATGGATTAGGAAAAGTTGTGGATTAAATATGATATGCAGTCACTGTCTGAGTTTAATTTTTATATGTGTGTTTGTTTTTAGATATTATCACAATATAGTTGACCTATAAGACTAACAACACAGCATTTTACAAAAAGCTTCATGTTTTGAAAGTTCGAAAAGCAAAAAAGAAATATATTTGGTTATATCAGCTTCACTGACCCTGTAGGAATACTTTGTTGTTTAGAATTACAAGCAGTTACAAGCAGTAGTCCATCTGCTTCTCTGCATTATTTGTTTGCCCTGCTTTACCCAGTCAATCAGTGATCAGGGCCCTTACAGGACCACCAGAGAAGCAGAGGTGTTGGATCATTCTCAACACAGCAATGACACTGACATGGTAGCGGCACAGTGTGTGTGTGTGTGTGTGTGTGTGTGTGTGTGTGTGTGTGTGTGTGTGTGTGAGAGGATCACAAACAGAGATGCTTAAATACTGTGTCCATTTACTGTCCACTTTTGGCCTACACATCTAACCTTTTGGCCTACCTTATTAATTATAGCTTATCTGATGCTGCACAGTTTGTGTTGGGTATCCTTTATACCACCATCAGTTGTCAGTTTTTAGACACAGGACACCTCAGACAGGATATTTTTGATTGAGTGATTGTGATAGTTGCGGTCTTGTGGTGGTCCTGTCCATTGAAGAATGGAGTACAAGGAGCATACAAATACATACGTACATATATTTATATGCATTTGAAGAATGTATATATTTATATAAAATGGCAGAGTGTAAGGATATGGGTGACTTTGAAAAGGGCCAAATTGTGGGTAGATAACTGGGTTAGATCATCTCCCAAACAGCAGGTCTTGTTGGATGTTTCCAGTACATAATGGTCAGTACCTACCAAAATTTGTCCAAGGAATGAAAACTACTAAACTGTGGACAGGATCATGGGCTCCTAAGGCTCGGTTAGTTGGGAGTGAAGGCTAGCTTGTCTGATCCAACAGAAGAGCTGTATTACAAATGGCTGAAGGAATTAATGGCTACTACAGAAAGGTGTCAGAGCATACAGTGCATCACAGCTTGCTGTATATGGGGTTGTGAAGCTGCAGACTGGTCAGAGTGCCTATCCTGACCCTTGTCCACCGCAGAAAGTACCTACAATGGACACATGAGCATGAGAACTGGACCATGGACCAAGGGAAGGCTGCCTGGCATGATAAATCACCTTTTCATGTGGACGGCTGGGTGTGTGTTACTTGGGGAAGTGATGGCACCAGGATGGTTTATGGGAGGATGGCATGCTGGTTAAGGCAGTGTGATGTTCCGAGCAAAGTTGTCATGGGAAACCTTGGAAAACCTAATGGCAATGGCCTCTTTCAGCACCCTGACACTGCAGACATTGTTCAGGAAAGGAACATGACAAAGAGTTCTAGGTGTTAACTCCCAGGTTTCAGTCCAATCAAGCATCTGTGAGATGTGCTGGTCTGATGAATAGAGGCCCACCCTTCTACTTACAGAACTTAAAAGATCTGTCTTAATGCCGAGAAACGAGCTGTTTTAGAGGCACCAGGGAGACCTGCACGAGATTAGGTGGTTTTAATGTTATGGCTGATCAGTATACAGTATATATATATATATATATATATATAGTAAACAGAAAATGCACACACACACACACACGTACATATATATATATATGAACATATGCATATGAATGATATTACATATGCATATGAATGATATTACATATGCATATGAATGATATTACATATGGGATATAGCTATACCTATATATGTGTGTGTGTGTGTGTGTGTGTGTGTAAGTGTGTGTGTGTGTGTGTGTGTGTGTGTCTATTTGTTTGTTTGTGTATATAAGTGAGGAACAAATGTGTATATACTTATCAATGCCTAGAAGCTTGAACATATAAGCAAGCAACATATGCTCTTAATATATCAAATCTTTTAAGATTTAAGGTAGTATTACACTGATGGAATACACCGGTCTCCTTTCCCTTACGTAGACCACCTCTCTAAAGGAAAATATGATACCCATCACTTTTCCCTTTGATCCACTCACGTGTCCAGGTGCGTGTATGTGTTTGGATGGATCTCTCTCTTTCCATTTGTAATGACTTGGCAGCTAGCTGTGTTTTCCAGTGATGAGAGACGCATAGTTTGGTAAGCCCTGTCTGGAGTAACTACATGCAACACGAGACACATTACCAGCCTCCTCTCGTCACACACTGACTCACAGCATTTAGATCTAATTCATATCCATGCGGTTACCCTAACACAGAGAGACATGCGCATCCTGAGCAGATGTGTGTTAAACATGTATAGGGAATTCAGGGTTGAAATCACCCTGCCACAATTTGGCTCTCTTGGACATCACAGTCCTGTTGCTGATAACTGAGTTGGCATTGAATGATCAGAGTTGCATGGTAATAGAGTACCTCGACATCCTTTTAAAAATAAAGGTGTCAAAAGGGATTCTTTGGAATGATGCCATGGCAGAACAACTTTCCATCTAAAACCACCTTACTGAAAGTTCTTATATGTAATAGTTGTAAATACACTGCCTGATGTCTGAGATGCTATTTTACAATAGTTTTGAGATAAAGTTTAGGCCAAAAATAATTTTTAAAAATTCTTATTTTTTTATAAAAGTTTTGCTGCAAAACAGACCCCTTTGAATTTACTTCTTTGGGATGTCACGAGAACTCATTTACATATTTCTGCCTATTCAGCCAACAGTTTAGCCCAACCAATCAAACTGAAGTTATAAGGAGTTTTTCAACATGAACTGCTTTTTTGAAAATGGTACCGTACAGAGCAGTCAATTATTTACACCAATCTTGCTGGCACAGTAGCAAAAGATGTTTGTTGTGGAGAAGTACATCTGTTTGTTTTGTAAATAAAACAAACAAATGTTAGAAGGGGCCTCAGGAAAAGAAATAATATACAAGAAAAATATAGAATTTTGGTGTTGAAAAGAAAATTTGTCCCCTGAGAGCACATCTTTTTTCAGATTTACCACAATTTTACCATCAGCTACATTACACATAATCACTCAGACACACGTAGGTTCAAGGGTGTGTTTGGATAGTAAATAAATTGCCTAAATTTGTGTTATAGCCATTGTGACCCCTGGTTCAATTCCCCACCACTGTAAAGGAATCTGAACAATTTCATATTAGACCGCTGTGAATCTCAACATGCAGACAAATTGATAGAAGGAAGTTATATGTAAAGAACCATGCATAACACTAAGAACTACTGTATGGCCGTATTGGACATTTTACTGCTGGTGCTGATAACTTAGCTAACAATGAAACACACGGAATACATTCCCGGCAGTGTGCTGATGTTAGTACAGTGTGTTTTCCAGCTGTTCTTTCTCTGGAAATGGTTTGCGTAGCGCTGCAGCACTGTGTGTTCGCCTACATCAGTGCATGTGGCTTTGCTGTATGTGAGTGTCTACAAGCAGATTTGATTTGTGTGCTCAGCGCTATGTATCCTATCTGCCCATCTGCCTGTCTGTGGGTTTGGAAGTGATAGCCAATGGCCTTTTACTTCTCAGACTGCGAGGCGCATGATGTCAACCCATGGCTGCCAGATCCTACCGAAGCAAGCAACTACAGAATTTGAACCGGGGGACAAAAGCATGAACAAAATGACTCTGACCATGTTTATAGATAATAGTGTGTCATACAGTGTCAGAAACCACATAAGCAAGTCTGTTTGAGATGTTTAACAACTCAACATGGTTTGAGGTAAGTGTGTGATTATAGGCATGCAGTAATGTGTGCTTATATCCTTCCATTACTTAGCCATGTTAGCCTCGTAGCTTCAGTTTAAAACTGAGAAGGCAAACTTTAGACACCAAACCTACCTTTACTGATGTCACTTTAATTTAATCGCCCTTTTTAAACCCACCGTGTGGCCTGCTGTTTAACGTACCATGCTCTGAGAGGCAAGGCCTCGGGTTCATATCCAACTCTGAGTAGATTTTGGGCAGCTGGTGTCCTGGTGGTTAGGGAGTTGCCCCTGTGATCAGAAGATCATGGCTTCAAATCCCAGTACTGCCAGCAGCACCACTGAGGTGCCCCTTAGCAAAGTTCGGTCCCCACACACGGTTCCCCGGGTGCTGCATCGCTGGCTGCCCACTGCTTCGCTTGGTGAATGGGTTAAATCCAGAGAAGAATTTCACATTGTTCACACTGTTTGCTGTGGTGTGGTATGTTCACCCGTGACTATAAGGGCCACTTTCCTTAATTTAAAAATCCAGAAATTTACATCAAAAATAGAGCAGAAAACTCTGTGCCATATCTGGAGTATAGGTTTGCACCCGGTTTTCCACTGGGCCTTGGCCTATGCGTCAGAAGGCACGATACGGCGACACACACTGTTGTTTTTATCACTAAGAGGTGAAGGTCCATTTGTCAAAATGGGTGTGAAGATGGAATTTATTGTCAGTGGCTTCCCTCCAGGATGAGGGACAGTAGAGGGGGAGTGCAGACCGCGACCCTCTGGAGGAGGGGAGGAAAGAAGAGAGAGAGCGTGGCCACAGCTGGGGGATGGAGGAGCAGGGGGGATCCAGAGGGAAGGGGAGAGGCAGGGATGACAGGAGGCAGCGGCCCAGAGAGCAGCAGCCTGGGCCGGACAGGAAGACCCGAGGAAATGCCCCGGCTGAGGGCCAGACGCTGCAGCAGGACGGAGGAAACCCTGAGGAATCTCTGCACACTGCAGACCGTGCCAGAGGGGTCAGATGGACACAAACCATTAGAGGAGGGGAATCGCGCAGGCATCAAGTCACGTACATACCTGATACATAGGGATGAGGCTTTCATAATCTCCCCTCCTTGACATGCTTAAAATCATTCCCTGTGCAGTAAAATGGTTTCAGGTGAGACTGCAACAGTTAAACCCATTTTAGACCAGATTAACACTGAATGTCTTAGTTAAAAGGGTCTGTATTCTACGGTTTTCTTCCATTTCAAGTCTATTTTGCGATGTTGACACATACCATGTTTTAAAAACAGATTTATTCCATTTTTCATTGCCGTTTCTTGGTCTTTTTGTTGTAGTTATGTTTTTTTTTTTTTTTTAACTGGATGCTTCCAACAGACTAGGAAAGCAACCTGTGTGCTGACATATATTGACGGGGCTCTTGAAGAACTTCAGCTGCTGTGGGGTGGATATGTAAATGTGGTCATGGTTGTGACATCACAACCATGGTATGTTCAAAATGGGCCATTTCCGCGCATTAATTGAAGTCTAGAGTGAACTTTAATTTTTGGATCAATAACAATGTTTACATAGACAGTGAAACTCTTATTTCAAGGAAAGTTTGGTTTTCCCGGAAATCAGTCCTTTAACGTCACTGATTTGATTTCCCCTGTTTAGGGGATAATGCTGAATGTAATATTAAATTAGAGTGGCAAAGTCCAAGCCTTCAAATCCTTGATTCTGACAACAGCATAATAGCGAATCAATAAAAAACATGTCTTAGTTCACCTGCAATGACACACTTGTTTTGCTATCCCTCTCCAGTGAGGTGTTTTCCTGCATGCTGTAAGAGGAAAGCCAGACGATTGCCCTGGTTCCTCCCTAAGCAGAAAGGCTTTGTAATGTGAGGAGCACTGCTGCCAAGATCCCGTCATTACACCGAGCACGGGTGTAATAAGCCCAGCCTGGCCCGGTGCTCGGATTAGAGGGTTTAGGGGCTTCACAGAGCGCCACGCATGGCAGCAAACCACACAGCGCTGGGAGCGAGCCCTGATCGACATGGCTTTCTTTTAAGACCACAGACAGATTGCCTATAGACAGTAAGACTCAGGTTCATTCAGACAGAGCCGTCCATATTTATTAAGCATCTCACCGTGATGTTGTTGGATCACCCAAACGGATCCTAGATTAACAGATCCTAAGCGAGTCAAATGTTTCAGTATACTTTTGAAAAACTAAATTTTCTCACCTGCACCTATAAATGAGAAAGTATAACAAGAAAAATGAATGCATGGTTTTGTTCGCTAATTTATTTTGTATAAAATTAACAAATGGCATCGTTTGTAAAGTAAAAATGAAAGGCTATTGAATATATGGGGTTTTTGGCCTGCCATACTGACAGAAGCCTTTAGGGAACCTCCTGGAATCTTTTGAAAACGGACTGTTCTATAAAAAGGGCCCATATAATAAAATATAGTGTTTTCTTTGCTTGTTAGTTTAATGGTATAATATTCTCAAGATCTTTTATTAATAATTAATTGTCATATATATATATATATATATATATATATATATACACACACATACACTCATACATACATACATACATACATGCAAGAAGGAGCCATGTACTAGCCTGCACTAGTGTGAGATATTGTTAGTGTATTGGCTATAGTGGCACAATATTCTCAAAATCTGAGTATTAATAAGGTGTTTGATTTATGTATTATGAAATCCTGTTTAGAGCCTCCGTCTCCTCTTTGCTTGGAAGTGAACAGCCTCACTTGTGACCAGAACGTCTGCTGCTGTACTGTTTGTCCACATTTCCTGCTTGTAGAGTAATCGTTCCTCTGAAACACTCAAAAGGCCCTCGTTCAAAACAGCCCTGTGCCAGTGAAAACAGGACCTGCCTACACTCCCCCTCCGGGGCAGGTCGCAGCCAAAAGAGACGTTATCACTGATGTAACCACCAGCGATCCACAAACAGGTTGTCTTGTAAAACCCTCTCATAAAGATTTTACTGCGCTGCGTCCAGCACTTCACATGTCCTTGTTCCCGACGCAGTAGCCACTGAGATCTCCGAGCCATTAACGCAAGTGCAGCTCTGTTTGGAAGGAAGCACTTTTCCTTTCGGGTGTATTTTAGGGATTAAGATAAACACCTTTTAACAAGGTGCCATTAGAGCTTCCCCTCTGGCTGGTGGGCTGAGTGAGTGATGAATTATTAGACAACATGAATGAGTGAAACCAGCACAGGACATTCGGGCCAGCAGACCTGCAGTCACTGTTGACTCAGTTTCAGTTCACAAATAACAGCTCTGAACAATTTTGGTGGAGTTTTGGTCTCAGAGACTGTGAAGCATTATAAAATATTATCATACTTCTCTCATGGCAAATATTATCATACTTCTCTCATGGCTAACATTTCCTGTTTTCCCTTTCCGTTTTGTATCTTATCCATCCCACTTTCCTTTCCTTTGATTTCCTAATGTTTCCTATCCTCTCATTTCTTCTCTTCATATTTATTTCTCTCCTCTTTTCTTTCCTAAACCATTTCCTTTCCTTCACTTTCTTTTTCATGTCCTCTTAATACTTTTCCTTTAATTTCTTCTTATTCTTTTCCTTTCCTTTCCTTTCAATACATTTCCTTTGCCCTCAGCACCTTACCGTTCCTTGCTCCTCCTTTTCTTTCCATTAATGTCCTGATATTTCCTATCCTCTCCTTTATTTTTCTCCTTTCTTTCCTTTCTCTCATTTTGTCTCCTTTCCTCAACTTTACCCCCTTTTCTTTCCTTTAATTCTATTTCCCCATCCCTTACATTTTGCATAATTTTCATTCTTTTCCTGTCCTCTCTTCTTACTTTCCTGTGAATACCTTTCCTTTTCATTTTCTTTTTGATTATATTTTTCCTTTCAGCACCTTTTATTCTCTGTCTATTCCTTTCCCTTTCCTCGTTTTATTTCCTTTAAATGCCCTTTATTTCTTATCCTCTTGTTTCCTTTCCATTCTGCTCTCCTCTCCTCTACTCTTTTCTCCTCTCCTCTCCTCTCCTCTCTTCTCCTCTCAATACTTATTATTTCCTTTCCTTCCATTTCTTTTCCTTTCCTTTCCTCTCTTTTACTTTCCTCTCCTTTCTTTTCCTGTCCTCTCTTTTCTTTTCCTTTCCTTTCCTTTACTTTCCTTTCTCTTTGCACCTATTAGGCTCACCTACACTAGCCTGCATTTTGACATCTGACTCTCAGCACTAGTGTTTCTTATTCTCTGCACATTTCTTGTTCTGTTTCACCTTCCCAAAACCTCAGCATGTACACATTATCTTTTGTCTTTCACAGAGGCCCACTTTTATGTTCCATAGACTCAATCCATACTTATATTTTCAGCAGCACCTCTCTAAGATCGTGCGAGCTATAAGTGTACTTAAAGAACCCTGGAGCCTCTTTTCAATAAGAAGCACTGAGGTGTCCAAAAGACAGACACCTTTTAGCAGGGCCTTTATGAAATCACACTCTGTCCTAGAAGTGATAGGACTTCATTTTTACTGTGTATTTTTACAAGCTGCACTGTTGTCCATAAAGTAAACATAATACATTTTTGAGGCTGCATCTGGTAAACGTTATAAGTCCTCCTCCCTCCATCATTCACTCCATCCATCTCTCTGTCTGTCTTTCGACTGTAGAAGGATTGCACTCGTTACTTTAGCGCATTCAGGGGAAAAAAAGCACCATTGATATTGAAATTGCGTGTCAGAAAGTGACTATTTAGAGGCCATTTTGAGTCTACGTTAAACGCAGCCAATAAAAAACCAATCCAGGGTGCTTGAGGCTGCCGCCGCTGCTGCCACCTGTGTGTGTGTGTGTGGTTGCGTGTGTGTGTGTGTGTGTGTCGGGTGGGGGATTGGGGGGGGTATGTGATTGTATTAGCGATCAGGAGGCTCAAGAGGGCAATTTGGGCACAAATATGAAAATGTGCGAAATTTGCTGCCATTACCGAAGCATAATTGCGGCTGGAGCACGTCCGTCCATTCACCGGCCAATGGCTGAGCGCACAGAGGCGTTTAATTGCTTTAAATAAATAAATAAATTTGTTTGTTGGCTGGACTATGGCGCAGAGTTGCATCTACTAGAGCTATGTGTTGGGTCGTGATTGTTCCACACACACGTTTTGCTGTCCTGTTTTTAACTTTTCTGACTTGATTGCCATGTAAGGGCTCTGTTTAGTGCAAAACAACTCAAATTCACAATTAGCATTGTTACTATTATTCAAAATAAGAAATAGCAAGGAAGCCCCATGTACGTAGTGGATGGACATAAGGCATGCGTGAGTGCGTGAGAGGCAGGTAGAAGTGGCTCGTTTTGGTGGGGGGGCATCTCGCAATTACCCACAATCAGAGCGAGAGGCTTAAGAACGCGTTCACGACAATGAGGCGGGGAGAGTGAAGTACATGCAGCTGCAGCGCTACGGCCACTGCTGTCCATAATTAGAGCCTCCTTACAGAGAGAGCGAGAGAGAAACGAAAGAAAGAGAGACAGAGAAAAATAAAAATGTGAAAAAGAAAGAGGGAGAGAGGTGATAGATAATGGATAGAGTTAAATATGGAAAGAGCAAAGAGAAAAGGAGCAAAAAGAGGGAGTGAAAGAAAGAGAGATGAGGGAAAAAAGAGTCAGGAAAAGACAGAGAGACAGGGAAAGAGAAAAAGTGAACAGAGGTACCTGGCAGAGAGAGAGAAATTGAGAAAAAGAAAGAGCACTTTTTCAGTGGGAAAAAGAAGGAAGAAAGTATATATAAAGAGAAAAGAAAGAGCTGAATGAGAGACATACAGATGATTTGAAAGAGACAAGAGAGTGATAAAGAAAGAAAGAAATGACCAGAGAGAGGTGAGAGAAAAAAACAGAAGGGGGAAAAGGAAAAGAAGGAGAAAAAGAGATACAGAGAAAGAAAGAGTGAAATGAGAGAAGGACACAAGGAAGCTGATGGAAAAAAGGAGAGAAAGTTGAGAGGGTGGAGAGTGAGAGAGAGAAAGAAAGAGGGAGGGAGAATGAGACGATGAAGAAAGAAAATGGAAAAAGAGAATTGGGAAAGAGAAAAAGAAGGAAATTATAGAAAAAGAGTAGGGAGAGGGCTGAGTAAGAGACATTCAAAAGATGTGAAGGAGAGTCAGATGAGAGAGAGAGATAAGAAAGATAAACAGGTAGAGGTGGGAAAAATTTGAAAAAGATGGGAAAAGGAAAAAAAGGAGGAAAAGAAGGGAAAGAGTGTGGAATTAGAGAAAACATAAGGAAGCTCAAAGGGAGAGAGAAGGTGAGAAAGTGAGGAGAACAGAAAGAGAGAGCATGAGGAGAAGAAAGAAAAAACTGGAAAGATTTAGGGAAAGGGTAAAAGAAGAAGAAGAGGGAAAAGAGTAGGGACTGGTCTGAATGAGAGAAATACAGAGGATATGACATAGAGTGGAACAAGAGAGAGAAAGAGATAAGAACGAAAGAAAGAAAGAAAGAAGAAAGAAAGAAAGGCAAAGGGAGGTGAGAAATACTAGAATAGGAAAATAAGGAGAGAGAAAGAGAGAGAGAGACAGTGAGAGAGAGAGTGCCACAAGACTCAAGATGTATGGAGAAGAAAAGGAAAAAGTGGGGTGCAAGTGATTGAGGCTTCAAGTACAAGACGAATGTTCATAATTGGCATCTTAATCCTTCATGTGAAAAATGTAAATTGCCTTTAACTGCATGTGAATAATGTGAGTGAGTGAGAGTGAAGATTAAACTCCACTGACTGCAGCATGGAGAGCAGCTTAAGCACATAGTATTAACATACTCATTAACACACAGTGTTCTGCATTAACAGACACAGTAATGCGGTAACACATGCTGCTGCAATGGCTCATACACTGCAGCATTAACACACACACACACACACACACACTCACAAACACACACACACACACACTGCATTCATAAAAGTCCAGCTGGACCTAAGAGTGCATTCAGCATTGGGGTCTTTGCTGCATGTTTGTATGATACCAAATTGCGCTCCATTACTTATTAAAGCAACAGAACTAGGAGCAATATAATATAATATTACAATAATATGGCTGTATTTGGTTGCATGGTGTTATTTGTGATAACCCATGGTCTATATGTGTTCTATTGCTTTTGGACAAATTTTTATGCAATGTAAAGACAAAAAAGCAAAGCAAAGCAAAGCAAAGCAAAGCCCTGCACATTGTTTCAAATATAAACTTTTAGTACTGGCAATTTATTCTAAATGAAGTAGTTCTGGCAGTAAAGCAATCCCTGTTGTTACTTAGCAACCAGTGGGCATTGAAATAAGGTAAGAGTGTGAAAAGTGGTTAGATATAGCGAGGTAGGAGGTGCTTTTAGACTAAATCAGATTGTAAATATATTATTTGAAAATATTCAGTTTTGCACTATGACATCCATGGTTTACATGGAACACTGTCAAAGTGGATTCAACACTGTGTTTCTTCAGCATTGTGTGGGCTTTGTGGGTGTAGATAATCTGCTGTGTTGATATAGTCACTGCTATACTGGCCTGTGAGTCCAAAAATTTAATGTGTCATAAAGTAATTTTTGCCCGAAACCTATGACATCCCAACAGTCGGTCTCTGGGCTGACATGTTGGAATAACATGTCCTCCAAATCTGTAGAAACTTGCAGAAATGATTTGTACAAGGTGAAACTGAAGCCAGGATCTTTGGAAAGCCCTCCCATATGAACATTTAATTGTATAAAACATGATGGTGTAATTTGCTTGTTTACTTCCTATTATGTCTCAGACATGCTGATGCTCTCAAGCGCTTTAGCTTTTAATAAAACCTATGCCAAGTGACATACACACTTTAAAAAAAAATGCATATTTTTAAATATTGTTTGAAATGAATAAATTAAGTCTTTTGCGATTTTAGAATACTTGTAGCTACCAGATTCCTTGGGTTGCCTTTTTTACTTCATTAGTTTAAACTTGGTGTATTGCTTATTGAATTTTATAAATCCATTTTATAAATGACTGGAGGCATGAAGCAGAAACCTGGTACCAAACCTGTGTTCTTCTAACTGGCTCACAAAAGATGAACTACTTTTTAGAAACTACTTTTTTGTTACTTTCTACTGCTGCCTTGTTTGTTCGCATTTATTCTAATGTTCACTTGTGAAAGAAACCCACTACAGATATAAATAGCTTCAAACAATTTGCATAGGTCCATATGACTGCAAGTATATGAGATGCCTAGGGAAGATTTTAACACCCCCCCCCCCCACACTCATTGGGCAATAAAAGCCATATTCCTTGTATGTGCAGAAATGCATTTACAGGCCAATAAGCCTGATCCTGATTCTCTGTAAAATACTGTGCAACTGAAGCTGATTGGTCACTGTGTTGCGTTTGTGTCCGCAGATGAAGAAGAGCATGAGTGGATAGTGAGGAACTGCCGGAAGAGCTGGGACGAGTTTGTGGGCCGTTCTCCCATCAACAGCAGCCCAGAAGAAAGGACACCTTCACTTACAGGCCTGTCCCCATTATGATCTGCTTTACTATCAACTGTAATTAAACATTTTTTGCATTTCTCATGGTTTTCTTTTGAAATTTCATATTGAATAATGTGAATTTGTGGTGTGACGAATGGTTCTCTAAATTCAAGTCACCACAATAATTTGACAATGCACCTATTGATAGTGTAGTAATATTAAATATGAAATAATGAAAGGTAAACATGATATCGCTGTGATTCACAATTATAATTACACACACAAAGGTACTATACAGGTTGTACAGTTGTAAGCACTGCAGTGTAAATAAGTACACGTCCTCTATAGAGAAGAAAATGTACCATTCTTGTGCTGAACTAAACATACTAAGAAAAAATAAAACACAAAATGTGGTCTGTGACACATTTTGTATTTAATACCCATCAGCCACATATGTGGGATACATTAGGCAGCACCTGAACAGTCAGTTCTTGAAGTTGTTGAGTTGGAAGCTGGGCAACTTTAACAAGGGCCAAACTAGACGACCACGTCAGGGCATCTCCAAAACCTGCCAAAAAAGTGGTCCAAAGAAGGACAACCAGTAAAATGCCGTTCAAGGTTCACTGACGTTTTTAGGGATTGAAAGCCAGCCCATCTGGTCAGAAGAGCTGCTGTAGCACAAATCGCTGGAAAAAACGTTAATGCTGTCTATGATGGAAAGGTGTCAGAACACATAGTACATCTCTGTTTTCACTTGCAGCATAGCTGCAGACCGGTCAGAGTGTCCATGCTGATCCCTGTCCACCACCAAAAGCTCCTACAGTGGTTAGGTGGCTGGATCGTAGAGCAATGGAAGAAGGTGGACTGGTCAAGAATCATGTTTTCCTTGAAATTTACATCATGTGGAGAGCTGGATGTATATATATGTGTTTCACCTGGGGAAGAGATGGCACTGGGATGCACTACGGGATGAAGGCAGCCAGAAGCATCACACAAGGCAGTGTGATGCTCTGGACAATTTTCAGCTGGGAAACCTTGGGTCCTGCATTCATATGGACATTACTTTAGGTAGGTGACATTAGATGATTGTAATGTCATTTCTGATCTGTGTATGTTTTAAATTTTAGGGTAAATTTAAGTAATTAGAGATTCTTTACGTTTGCAGAACAATACCTTATTTAAGTCTGTTCCCACTAGAGGATATGCACTGGTTTTTGCTTATTTTCTCTAAAGTCATTTGACTGGAGGCATATTTTACTATGAATGTGGCTCAGATTTTCGAATCTGTACCATTACGTTTGAAAGCATTATGTAAAATACAACAAAATGCATGTAAAATTGCATATTCATAGTAAACCCGCTGATATAATTTTTCTTTTTCAGTTAATACAAGTACATACAAGTGCTGCATTTATGTATCTGTATTTTCCATTCAAGACTAATTTCTAATGTATTAGGGAAAATAGACACAATCGTCCCCATAGATGTGTGTGTGTGTGTGTGTGTGTGTGTGTGTGTGTGTGTGTGTGTGTGTGTGTGTGTGTGTGTGCGTGCGCGCGTGC
>JBBJLS010121277.1:0-17705 GCA_037577275.1 Bryconaethiops microstoma | reverse complement strand
GGGTCTTGCTCAGGAACCCAGTGGTGGTGTGCTGGAGGTAGGATTCGAACCCATGACCTCTTGGTCCACAGGCAAGTATCCTACCACTAGGCCACCACCACTCCACGTCACATTCGTATGTTTTTGAAGTCATTTTCAGGTGTCATCATATCTCAGCTAGTTTTAGCACCAGGCATACCCACACTTTCTACTGGAGGAGAACAAATCAAGGAGACATTTCACTAAATGTTAAATGTCAGTTCAAACAACAGAATAACACAGAAAAAAATATGCAGCTGGTATATCTCTGGATACTGGGTCTTTTCATGCAATGGTAGCTGTTTAAAAGGGCCTGAAATATAATAAATATATATATATCAGCTCTGTCACCAGTGCTGTGAACTCTGAGTCGTAACAGACCATTTCACATTAAACCACTCTGAATGACATAATTTATGTCCTATTATAAGAAAACCCCTACCTAAAACCATCGGCCTGAAGCCTGAATTTTGGAAATCCCATAAACTGTCAAAAACGACATAAAACAGATGTAAAAATTGATGACTACCATTGTACGTTCCCCACTTCCACAGATTGGTCACTAGTGAGATTCTCAGATAAAGGGCAAATACAAACTGTACGTCAACATGAGTTCAAGTTTCTAATTGTACACCAGCAAGGTGTCACTTCAGGGAAGGGACCTGCTAGCATTTGTGATCTGGAGGACGTTTGTGAGATTAATTAGTGCTGTTGTAGACGCTGGATGGAGAACTCAGGGCACTTCCAAGAGGCACTGTTGATTATGTTTACATTTACCAGATGCTTTTATCCAAAGCGACTTCCATTTCCTAACTACAGGGGACAGTCTCCCTGGAGCAACTGGGGGTTAAGGGTCTTGCTCAGGAACCCAGTGGTGGTAGGAGGAACCCACTGGAGGTAGGATTCGAACCCACGCCCTCTTGGTCCAGAGGCAAGTATCCTACCACTAGGCCACCACCTGTGCTGTGGAGCTTTCACGTGTCACTATAAGGGGCCATTTTGCTTTTATTGTTTCTGAACGTTCATGTAGCCACAACAGAATTGCACAAATCACCTAAATTACACAAACTGCACATACAACTGCGTGTTAATAGGCAGTGGAAAAATGTAAACATGCAAATTAAATAAAAAATGTCACTAGACCGTGTTAACTTTACTTCCAACCTGCACAACATTAGTTCAACATCAGCTTTATATAACTAGATAAACATTAAGCTTGTGAGACACACAGATAGAAAAGGTATAAAATTATTAAAAATTTAGATCCAAGGATAAAACATTTTAACAGTTTAATATCTAATTATCGGAAGGAATAAATAATTTTCCTTACCTCAACCTTTGCATAAACAGTGTTTTCACACTGTCCTGGACCTATGTGGTTTAAAAATGGAAAAATTAACCCATAACTTGAATACAATACTCTAATACAACTTGAATACAATACTCCATATATTCCATTACTTGGAGGTTGTGGTTTCTTCCCAACGGTACTGTACATGGTAGCAGAAGGTTCTGTTGCTGCACTATTGTTCTGTAGAGATGGCTGTGTAGGATTCTATGGGGAATTTTACAATTTACAAAATGCATAATATAAATTTAGTTCCAGTGATTTAAACATTAACAGTTTAATGTGTCTACATGAAAAAACATATCTTACCCCAATTTCTTCATAAACAGTGTTCTCACACTGTACGTGACCTGTACAATTTAAATGAAAAAAAAAAAAAAACCTTTGTCAGAGATAAAAACAACAACTAGACACACCGTGTCTATACGTAGGTAGATACTGTTCATCCAATACTGGATTATTCAGATTGATTGTGAAGTTATTAGAAAGTGTCTACAAAGGTTTTGGTATATTGTGCAATTCAGTCTAGTAATATCAAGTGCATCCAATTCTGCTTTGACTAATATTACATTAAAAAATAAACTTAACTTTAATATATGAGAAGTAATGATGGTGCTGTGCTATACAGAATTTGCATGGGGCAATTTTCTATGTATACTGAATCAATGCGATTTTAGAACTTAATGTGTAATTCTCATCACTATGATCCAGCAATAATTTCTCCTAAGTCTGACACAGTGAAAACCAAAGTGCATAAATAAGTGAAATTCAGCTGTAAAAATAGAGACCTAGTTTAAACCGAATGTACATTAAGACAGAAATCACAAAAAAAAATTAACCCTAAAATGAACAGTACACCTAAACAATTACACAACTTTTTTAGTTAAGAAACTGTTTTCTGCCATTTAAAGACAAATGTCTAAGAAATGCTCATATTAACATTGAGCATGAAACTGGAATAAAGACAATACCTGTTGATCTGCTTTTCTTTCGGTACCAGCAAATGATGATCACAAGTACAGCACTGAGACCCACTAAGACCAGGACAAGAAATAACCACAGTTTGTGTTCTTCAGTCTTGTCTGCTGGGTAAAAAAAAAATATTATTAATTTTACAACACAAATACAAAAAGTAACACAATAAGATCGAGAATAAAGTGTGTGTTTGTGTCTGAGCACCTTCATCAGCACAGTGTTGTTTAAGTTTATTCATCTCTACTGCAGTCTCCCTCCAGCTGACTGGGTTGCTATGGTTACAGATGATTGAGCTTCCCTTGATAAAAAGGGAAATTATGAAAGCTTCTGATTTCTCTGTCTTCTCCTCACAGGTTTCATTATAACAGCTGGAGCTGATAGAGAGGTCATGACCTCTGCAGATGAATGTGATGTTACAGGCATCCTTGCTTACATCATAGGTAAGGTGTGGAGAATCCACTGGTTCTGAGGTGCACACAAACACACACACACACACACACACACACACCTACGTCACTGTACAGGAAACACAAATAAAAAAATAATAAAAATACTTCCGAAACTTCTTAGAATTAGGAACCTCTGAATGTGGTTGTCTTTCTGAAGATTTGATGAAGTTCTATAAACACAGTCTGGCTTTAAGCACTCTTCAGTAATCCAGACATGCTTGCAATTGTTGAGAGCATAAACATGTAATCCAAAATCAGAAAAAAATTTGGACGATATGGAAAATAAAATAAAATGAGTTATTCTTAAATTTACTTTGACTTTTATTTATTGCAGGGAATATGAACTCAAGATATTTCATGTTTTGTCTGGTCAGTTTCATTTCATTTGTTAGTACACATCCATTCCTGCATTTCAGGTCTGCAATACATTCCAAAAATAGTTGGGATGATAAAGCATTACCAATTTGTAATATTGCTATTCCTTCCAACAGTCTGAGTGGTTCTTTTCCTTTTTGGTCTGGAGCACACTGTGTCCATTTCTTCCAAAACAGATTTGAAATATTGATTCATATAATCACAATACAAAAAGTTTCCACTGTGTTATGGTCCATCCCAGATGCCTCTAAGCCCAGAGAAGTTGATGCTGCTTCTGGACATGGTTAACATAAGGCTTTTTTTGCACAGTAACATTTTACATTGCATTTGAGAATGAAACTCTATATTGCACTGCTTGACAAAGGTGTGCCAAAGGAATCCCTGTGCTTATATCAGCTATTGATGAATGACAGTTCTTGATGCAGTACCGTCTGAGGGATTGGAGATCACAGGTATTCAGCTTGGGCTTGCGTTCTTGCCCTTTACACCCTGAAATTTCTAAAGATTCCTTGTACCATTAAATTATTTTGTGCACTGTATCAATCTTTCTTTGAGGAACATTGTTTTTAAACACTTCAATCATTTTCTCATGCATTTGTTGACAAACTGGAAATCCTCTGCTCATCTTTGCTTCTCAAAAACTCATGATTACAACATGATTACAATCACCTGTTTGAAAACACATTTTTTTTTTTTACCTCATTACTAGCCCTAAATTTCCTCTAAATTTCCCCAGACTTGAAATGCAGGAATAAATGCATATTTACAAATGAAATGAAGTTAACCAAACAAAACATGAAATATCTTAGGTTCAGAACATCTGCAATTAAATAAACGTTAAAGTAATTTCAAGAATCACTGCATTTTTTTTATCAAGAATCACCACAAATTTTCTCATTTTTTTCTGACTTGGGGTTGCATAATTTGCTGGAAAAACAACAACAACAAAAAAGTTACAAATAATTTGATGACTAAAGAAACAAATGCATTTCCTTCCCTTGATTCCCTGTTGTAAGACTTACCCAACACAGTGAGATTGTACTCGGCAACGTATTTGATCTCATCACCAGACGCTTGTGCTTCATACAGTCCACTATCAGTCTTCTGCAGGTTCTTCAGTGTCAGACTGTAGGTTTTATTATTAAACTCCACTCTGCCTTCATAACTAGAGGAGGGTACTATATCTTTAAATTTTTTATTGTAATTTAAAACATTATAAGTTTTGTTAAACACCCAGTTGAAATGAGTAAACTCTGGTACACGATCCTGTGGGTTTAGCTGAAGAGAACTGCCAACCAGTCCGAACACCTTACTGGACACTGGAGAGAGAACAAAGATGAACCATTTGGTTATGTTCTGATTACTCTTTGCATTTAATATTTTTTGTTGGTGTTATAAAATCTCTCACGCTGTCTCTTCCTCTCTCACTTATACACAGTGTAAAATAAACAATGCTTCATTTCACCCAGTTGCTTTGCTATCTTCCAGCTAAAAATGTTGACCTCACACAACCACAGAAAAGGCTACAGTGCCTTATATCTCCACACAAAATATACTATGAGATCACTTCTGCTCCTTACTGCAAGATTACCTTCTTAGAATAGCCTGGAGAAAACATATGAAAGAAGAAGGTTCACGATAAGTGAAGCTAAAAAATAATGCACTGTCAATCATCCATCAGTCTAATGTATAAAAATCCAGTAACTAATTCAAGTTGTGCGGTATAAAGCTTAATAAGCCACCATAAATCTAAGGTAACAACTTGTACAAAAGCTGGTAGCCATAAGCCAGGGTTTTTTGGGCAAGATGCCAAGGAAGGTAACATTATATGTGGTGGTGCTCCTATCTCTCGCTCTAGCCTTAGATCCTGGTGACACCATCTAAACATACGGGGTCCTAAATCCTTTACATTTTATATTGTAAATATTGTGTGTTCATTAAACATTTAATAGTGTTAACACAGAGACCATGTGTGATAATGTAATAAGCCGAAGAAATGAAGCTTAAAAAAGTAATTACCTGTGATGGAAATCAAACTGGAGAGAAGAAAAAACAATTGTGCTGTGGAAGCCATTATACTTCGTGTTAAAGTTGAAGTAGGAAGTACAGAAAATACAACTTGACTGAGCTATTTTTGTCATTCATGAACACACCACACCACACCACACGACGTGAACAGCATGAAACTGTCCTCTGCAGTTAACCCATTCACCAAGTGAAGCAGTGGGCAGCTGACAATGCAGCACCTGGGGAGCAGTATGTGGGGACGGTAACTTGCTCAAGGGTACCTCAGTGATGCCTGTAGGAGGGCAGTGTGTGGGCACACTGCATGTACAGGTTAAACAGTACAAGTCCAAGAACAGGGGGACTCCATACGACATGGCAGTTTTATCCAATTCACATGTGCTAGCTGAGACAAAATAACCCTTGCCTTCCAAGTACAAACTGAACCAACTAAGGACTGTACTTGAGAGCCCAAGCTAATTTTCAAGTCTGTCTAGTAGAACGTTATGGTCACCAGAGTCAAAGGCTGCACTCTAACAGCACCAGTAACATTAATTTACCTGCATCTGTATTCAGGTGAACATCATTTAGTATCTTTACAAGAGCAGTTTCTGTACTCTGATATTGACAGAAATCTGATTGCTAGTCATGAAAGAAACCAATTGTGTAAAATGTCCATGGAGCATGCAGATGGTTTAAGACGAAACACTATTTCCTCAAGTTCTAACATCTAAAGGATTAAACTTGGACAAGATAGGCATTTTATTTCTGAGGGTAGACTTAAAGTTACTTAAGTGTGTAGATCCAAACTTGTATAATATTTCATTTTCTGATAAATAACGATGCAAATTCATGCACCTGCCACTTTGTTAACCTCTCTACTGTGGCAAAGAGAGTATGACTGTTTATAGTGTTCCTGTTATTAATATTAGAGGCCCTTTCTGCTCTGCCCAACCCAAGATTGGATCTGTGGAGTCTCTCTATGAAATGTCATAATCAAATTAAATTTTAGTTTGACTTCAATGGCGTTTTCTGTTTAAAGCAAGTTTGCGAGGTGCAAGTCATTTTATTCTGCAGGACCAGCACAACCTGATGACATTTTGTTCTTCTACACTATCTTGCATCATAGCTTACAATTCAATAGGTATCATTATCATACATCTATGCACCATACATTTACAGACCTTCACACACCATCATACATCTACACACACATCGTACATCTACACGCCGTACCCAAGTTTATTAGATCCATGTTGCCAAATGTGATTTCATAAGCTGTAATTCAAATAAATATGTTTTTAAATAATGATTAAGTAAATACAGAACTTCACAGACAATGCTAAAACAGGCATTCACACTGATTATACATATATAATACATTTCTGTTTGTTGTAATTCATTATATATAATCACACTGATTATATATAATGAATTACAAACAGAAATGCTATTTTTAAAACTCTCATTTTAAAGTTACAAAAACCAAAGCTTCCTGTGACGTTTAGAGTCTCCACTGTAGATCCAAACACACAGAAGCTCCAAATATGGGCATCCCTGCACTAAACACACACACACACACACACACACACACACACACACACACACACACACACACACACACACACACACACACACACCCCTCTCCTCTGTCTCTGCCACGATCCAAGGTTTTTTGGGCAAACTGCCAAGGGAGGTAAGCGTCGGAGAAAATTTACATTTTCATTATTTTCTTCATTATTTTCTTTCATTTGTATTTTCCTTTTTGGTTAATCAATGTATTCTTGGTTTCTTATTTTAGTTAATCCATGTATGCTTTTCATCAATGTATTCAGTATATTCTTAATTTTGATCATATATTCTTTCTTTCAGTTATTTAGTGTTTGATCGTTTTGGTAGAAGTACTTAGTCCTAATGGTAATATGCTTCGGCCTCTGTGTGGGTAAATTTTATGGATCTGTGTTTGTAAGTTTCATGGAATAGAGGCCTTGTTATTCTCTTCTGCCTTCCTGTGCCTTCTCCTGGCTCCTGGTTAACATCTAGAAGGAAGGTTAAATCATTCCTTTGGGAGCTGAGATAGCCATAACATAAAGCATGCTGACAGCCATAGTGCCTTCTTTGGAGGTCATACCAGAGACAGCAGCACCTGGAAGAGGCACAGAAGGGGCACAGAGTAGTTTTCCTAGAACTAGAATACTCCTCGTATGGAGGAAGGGGGGTCTATAGGCTTGTATGCAACAGTTTTGCTATAAATTGTGTTCTGTTCAACTGTCGTTAGACGAGATCTGAAACCTGGCCTGGTGGGACTGCCCTACTGGTCACCCAGATCTGCGCCTCCGCTTGCAAGTGTTAATAAACTCGTTCTGATTATTTGAGCAAAAGACAGTTTGTTTGTGCTTCTTGCATGCTTCTCTCACCCAAGTCAGCTTTGCAGCGACATAAGAGTCGTAATGCCTCCATCTTTGTCAATATTTCTTAGATGAAAAAGATATTTTTGCAGGATTCTCAAGACGTATTGATTGTTGACTCAAAATAACACGGCCAAGGACAAGAATGTTTTCCCTCTTTTAATAAAAAAAAAAAATGCTGTTCATCCAGTTAGGTACTGTAACAGTCCCGCTCAACGACCACCAGGGGTCACTACAAAAGAGAACTGGATAATCCCTCTAAACCTAGGACCAACAGGGGTCGTTGTTTCTAGTGGGGTTAATCAAATACACAGCTGAAAGGGTTTAACCCCAATCACTCTCCCTCATCACCCATTGGTCCATACTGAATATAAATATCTGTCTCTGGGTGATGAGGGTTGAGAAGCATTGAATGTATTTTGATGGACTCTTGCATTTCTTGGAAGGACCTTGGATTCTTATGGTTAGTTTTGTTCTTTGCATTCTTCTTAGGAAGATTCTTGAAGTGTTTAGTTTAAGTTTGTAATTGGCCCTCGAGCCTCTTTTGTTTCTTTGTTTTCTATTTTCAATAAAAACCCTAAAACTCAGGAGGTCTACCTGCGTCTGTACCTTTCCCTACTGGATTTAGAACCTGATCATTACAGGTACACAGTTCACCGGTGAAGTAAGGTGTAGCAGCCCTTGGATCCCAAAAGAGAGTCTCGACAGATGCGTAAGGTTCTTTTATTTGAAGTTCGTAGCAGCATCAATTTTAATCCATTTCGTCTTGTACCTTACAGCACTGTGAAAACTGGATCCAAACAAACGATAGACATTCATGTACACAACCATGCGTTTCATACATACATATGAGTTACAAACCATGACTGAATGAACAAACAAATGTACCTTGCTGCGCTCACCAAAGAATGCAAAATGTATGATACGATAATCCTTTCTTCTGTCATTAAAAAACAAGTGTCAAAGTTTACTTTTAGTTATGTAAATGAAGTACAAAACTTGGAGATAAAACTCGTGTGGCTTAGACCCAAACAAAGCAGCGTCTAATCATTTACACCTGTAGGCTACCTTTTCAAGCTCTCTCCCTTGTGCAAATACGGTTTCACAGTACTCATTCACGAGTTCACACACAACCACATTAAAGCACATATAAAAATAGAAATATTTGTGAATAAGTTTAGAGAATAAATTAGACATATTTATATGTTGTTTTGCCAAGACAAGTGTGGACCTTTACATAAGGAGAACACATTTTTTGGGTGTAACAGAACTGTATAACAGTACTGGCAGCATAGCAATTACATTTGCGGGGGTTGTGGGTTTCCAGAGTGCCAACTGACTAGTTTCTGTATTATACATCACACATTTTGATTTACTTGTTCTACCTCAGGATATACCCCCCCCACATGTCATCAAAGTGTCTGGATTCTGCTGCATGGTGGCCTGCCCAGTGCTTCACTCGGTCAATGGGATAAATTCAGAGAAGAGTCTTTTTATTTATTTCTGACATTTTTGTAGAATCTATTAATGCTTGAAAAAGTATATTAACTATGCAGGTTTCTGTGTGTACATTTAGGCTTCCCAGTCTGTTCCCTGGGCTGCACACCACAAGTGTAAATAAGTCACTATGATCCAGTGATTAATTTCTCCTAGGTTTGAGATCAGTTTACATTTTAATGAATAAACAAAATGCTGCTTGAAAGTTTGTGAACCCTCCAAATGTTATCATTATTTGCTAAATCAAAATTGAAATATGAAATGAGCTTTTACATCCCAATTTGTAAAGCAGACCTTCCAAATAAGGGACACACAGAGAAAAGAGATTTTCATTATTTATATTATTATATATTATATTATTAAGGTTTTGATGGCAGTTCACCTCTGGGCAGAAGAGTGGTGATGCTGATTGCCCTCCTTTTTTATTTCCCTAGACTGATGGGCTGTCACCACCTTCTTCCTGATGTTTCCACCTCAGTGCTGCTTAAATTGATTGGTCTGCTTTATTGATTGGTCTGCTTTATCGATTAATTGAACACCCACATGTGTTTCACCTGAATCTATTACCTTCATGACTTTAACAATGCAGCTGTGGTTCACTTACTTTTGCACATACTCTGATTCCATGTTTCATGTAGTCTGCTGGCTTCTTACACAGTTCCCTCAAAACAGCTACATGGAATTGATGAACATAAACCTGAAATTTCATATATAAAAACCGTTGATGATAAAATAATGGTAAAGCAGCTGGAAAATCTAATCTACTCAAGGGGTTCACAAACTTTCAAGCAGCACTTTAGGTGAAATACAGCTGTAAAAATTAAAAAGATTAAATTAGATTAAAATGAAACCATGGTTGCAAAAATTTATAAGGGTTTAAAATATTTATATTCTGTATAGTATTTTAGAACATTAGTTCCAAAACTAGATCTTTTAAAACACCCACATTAACTCATCAAACTCTGGTACAGGATGTTGGATGTTCAGTGGGACTGAATTGCCAACCAGTTTGAACACATCACTGGAGAGATTATGTTCTGATTATTCAGGTTGTTTTTTATTAGACTACACTTTATACGTTCAGGTTCTTTCACAACACTCACTTAGGCTTGAATTACTGACTATTGAGTGTCACCCTTTTTGTCCTGGGAATTTTTGCCATTCTCATCACAGAGGTCTATATCCAAGGTTCAAGGTGCAAGGCTACTTGATTGTTATCAGCAGCTGTGTTCACGTACATAGTGAGATGAGACAACGTTTTTCCATGGACCACAGTGCAACATACAGCAACATACAACATTCAATAGAGTACAGGTTACAACAGACAGTAAACAATAAATAGACAGCAAGTGTGGACATTACATTCTGGAGAGATGAGTATTGCACTATAGGTATGATTACTGCAGTTAGCAGGATTGAACAGAATTCCAGGGATGACAGAACTCTACAATAAATTGACAATAAATAGACAATCTAGCAGAGTAAGCAATGTGAGTGGGATGTGAAACATAGTTCAACAGAATGAAAATATTGCACTGTATACATATTCTTGCATATATGCATATGTTGCACTGGAATCATTTTCTTATTGTAGAGGACAATTAGCAGCACAGAAAAACCACTATAAGCAAGTGTGGAATTATAACAGTGACTGGTCATTAGGGTGTCTGTACTGGCACTAAACAGGGTTACAGTAAAGTGCAGGTGCAAATTGTGTGAAACAGTATACAAACAACATAGATATGTTAAACAGTATAAATAGTATAAAGTGAGGTAGTTCTCTGAAATGTGCTAGTCAACCAGAAACTAGACATTTATATGCATTTATGTGAGTTTGTGCGCGTTCAATGCCCTGATGACCTGTGGTATGAAGCTGTTGCACAGCTTTGAAACCGTTCCCATGGTAAAAGGGAGAAGAGTCCGTGTAGTGGGTGGGAACAATCCTTTACAATGTTACTGGCTCTTTTAAAACAGCGGGTTTGGAAAATGTTCTTTGGGTTGGGCAGGGGCACACCGATTACCTTTTCAGCTGCTCTCACTATCTGCTGCAGTGTGTTACTGTCTGAAACAGTACAGTTCCCATGCCAGACAGTGATGCAACTGGAGAGGAGTCCCTGTAGAAAGTGCAGGTGCTGCTGGGCCCTCTTGTCTATGGAGGTGGAGTCAAGGGTCCAAGGGAGGTCTTCCACTAAATGAATGCCCAGGAACTTGGTGTTTTTGACCCTCTCTACAGCAGTGCTGTAGATATAAGAGTGATGGTGAGACGTGGGTGAGCAGGACTGGATTTCCTGAAGTTAATTATCGTCTCCTTAGTCTTGTCAATATTGAAAGATTATTGTCCTTACACCAGGCAGCCAGTCTTGTCACCTCCTCTGTGTAGGTAGAGGCATTGTTGTTACTGATGAGACCCCCCCACTGTCATGTCATCTGCAAAATTGATGATTTGATTGGAGCTGGACTCAGAATTGTTACTCCAAGGCAGTACTTATCTTTGCAGGTGACTTCAACGATCTTCTCTTCAGCTTAGAAAAGATCATTTCAAAGTGTTATCCACACATCTCCTGTCCAGCAAGAAACAGAAAGACTACAGAAACCACTGCTACACCCTGATACAGCAGGCCTACTGTGCTATTGACTGGCTTTTGACAGTTTAGACCAAGGGTGTTTCTCAAAATACGTTTTTCTCTTTACTTGTGTTCAACTTGAGAAGCGTTCTGAGTCACACCCCAAGTACAGCTCTTATACAAAGTTCACCCAATTCATGGGTTTTATCAAGGAGGTGATTTGTGTGGTGCCACGTTTCCCAGAAAGCATTTCACACAAAGTAGCAGTAATGGTGGCAGAGAAACAACAACCTAATTGTTGAGTTTTGTATTATCACTGTTGTTCAGTCACCACCATAACTACGAGCTCTCACCGTTATTTCCGACGACTGGCTCTTTTGTAGGTACACATACTAAAATTATTTTGTGTATTTTTTTTATTGTAAATATCAGTTATAGTGAACTGACTGGACTTCCACTGAGAGTAACAAAGCCACTTCAGCTAATTAAAAAATGCAGCTGTGATGTTAGTCTTCAATGTTCCAAAGTTCACACACACCACACCATTACTAAGGAACCTTCACTGGCTCCCTGTGGCTGCTCTTATTAAGTTAAAGTCTTTAACACTTGCTTTCAAGGCCTAGAATGGACTTGCACCCCCATACATAACAGCATTGATCAAACAACATGTCACTTCTCATCCTCTCAGGGCTTCAATAACGGCTTGTCTTCAGCTGCTCAGAAGAGGAAGGCATGCGTCAAGACTATTCTCAGTCTTGGCCCCCAGTGGTGGAATGAACTTCCTCTTCCGATCAGATCTGCAGAGTACCTTGCTGTCTTCAAGCGTCGTCTGAAGACCCACCTCTTCAAGGAGCACTTTGGTGAATAACCGTGCCTCTCGTCTCTGCTTGCTTATTTCTAAAAAAAAAAAAATGTTAAACTTATCCCCATTCCTTACTTGCTTTTGTCTTAACTTCTGACTTTTCTTTGACAGGTGTTGATTAGGTGTACCTAGCATGCAGTAACTTGGTTGAATAGTGGACATTAATTTAAGTTCAGCTTAACAGGTTTAAGAAACAGACGTGGACTACTTGAGCACTGAGGTACGTTGCTCTGGATAAGAGCATCAGCTAAATGTCGTAAATGTAAATGTAAGAAAAATTCAGGGTTTCAAGCCTTGAGTCAAGACTCTTCCATCATAATCTAATGGGATACAATAGTTTTCAAATCCTGGTATTTTAATCTTTACAAAAAGGCAAAGTGTGACCTCAGGAAGGCCATACAAACTTTAAAAAAAATGACAAAAACAAACTGGAATCACAACACAGGGTCTCAAGGACTACGGATCATCACTGACTGTGAGTGTGATCCATAGGCCACCTTCAGGAAGGTGAATGATGCCACCACCTTGACACCGTACACTGCCCTGTATGGGGTGCCGTTTGTAAAATCAGCTTAACAATTTTACAGGTGTCAATTTTTCACCATTTAGCACAATTTTCTCACACTTAGAGATAAATATGTTCAAAAAACAGTGTTAAATTTTGTCAATTTTAACTTGCTGTATAAATGTTAAATCTAAATCTAAATGTTCAATTTAAATGTTAAATCTAAATCTACATGTGAAATCTAAATCTAAATGTTAAATGTTGGACTCTAAATGTTTAGAAGATATGCTAATTGGCCACACCCCATGATTACAATTGGCTGTTACTTGGCAGGGGGCTGGACTGCGTGCTGTGATATCCCTCACGAAGATGGAGGATTTGCCTTAAATGATCTTAAATCTGAATGTTAAATATGAAGAATATATATATAACCATGCGGGCTCCAGAATCCCTTGTCCAGCTGGCTCTCAAGGCGATGCCTCTGCCACCAGCCCCTGTGACGCAGCCCAGTCAGCTGCTCAACGAAGCTACGCAGCCTAGCCAGCTACTCCACGAGGCTAGGCAGCCGAGCCATCTGCCTGACGAGGTTAAATTTGAGGCCTATTGTTTTAGCCAGTGTACAGAATGTGTTATAAATAGCTGTTCTCCTTGCTGTAACACTGATGATATTATAAGCTTATATAAGCTAAATTTAACAAGACAAAAAGCATGGCTGCAAAACAATTGTTTTATTGGTGTGTTATCACCATAAATTTGCAAACAGCAAAAACAGTCTATTAACCACGACTAACTCTTGTATGACACAGATTTACTAAGGGTGGAAATGTCTGTAATTTGGGCACATTTGGCAACATCTGCTTCAAGTGCCCATTTTTTTCTCTCGTAGTTTCTCTGCACACCTTTTACGTTCTCTCTCCATCTCATCCACAGGCACAGAGCCAACAATGTTGATTTGGCCGTGCATTTTGGATCATATTCCTGCCGAAAGATCCAGTGAGGACTCACGTTCAGTTTTCTGACAGAGGCCACCAGATTTTTATTTAGATATTTCAAAGAGTTCATGATGCCATGGAGTCTAACAAGGTTCACTGGGCCACTGGAAGAGAAACAGGCTCACAGCCTCAAGATGCTACTCTTTGCTGCAGTTCTCTAAAAGTCAGCTTCAGATAATTATTTTTATTCCCCAAACCATCTTTCTCACTGTGCATAGTGACAAGATAAACTTGGGTCCTTGTCCGGTTTGTCACAGTTCCAGTTGTTTAAAACTTTTTAATTATTGCTCTGACTGTGGATATGGGCAAGTTTCGGCGAGTAGTTATTTTCTTGCAGCCATTTCCTGACATATGATGATCAACACACATCTGCCTTGCTTGAATAGCATGTTCTCTTGTCTTTCTCATTTTGAGGAGTGGCTAAGAGAAATGGGCCACTGTGTCACATCATATTTATATCCCACAAACACAGGAAATCATGAATTACTACTTAAAAGTTACTAGACGGAATAAATTACTAAAGTATAGTATAAAATACAAAAGTATAAAATACAAAATTCATTTATTCTTTAGGGATTGTTAGGGGTCCCAATTATTGTGGCATTGGTGATTTTGTTAAAAATAATTATTTTATTAATGATGGGTTTTAAAAAATTACTTGAGGTTGGATTTTTTGGCGATTTTTTGGTGGGGAGGGCGGTAGGTTAATTTTTCCTCAATATTTGTAAAGAGTGCTGTTTATGGAAAATTGTGCTCATGCAGGCTATTTTACAGCACAGGTACTTTCACACTATAGACAGATAAAAGTAAAAAAATCAATGAGAATTTTCAAAGACAGCTGCACCAGTTACTTTAGTTTCTTCACTATTGATATGGCCCAATCCAATTGGGCTTCAAAGACACGCTTACTGCTGGCATAAATGGTTTCAGATTTCACAGGGTTTTCCTATATGGCACAGAAAAAAATACAACAAATGAAATCAAACCTTGAGAGAATCAAAGCACGCTGGCAGGTTTTTACAACAAACCAACAAAAGTATTACTTCAGACAAATTAATTGCATGCATTTTAAGCTTATTCAGTTCAATCAGTTGTCAGTGTGTAGTTACTTCAAAGTGATTCAAAGCTTTTAGGAATTCCATGGTCCACCAGGATCATTGGATGCTGAATATTTTCAGAAAATATATATGACGTGATAAAAAATTTTAAGAATAAATATGTATGCTTCAAGGCAACTACACACATCAGCTCTTTACTCAAAGATTGGAGGACCCAGATGAAAGGACATTATTTCTTCATTAGACTAAATCAGGTATGCTTCTAATGTAATTTCATACTATCATGCAATTGCTGTAGGCATTGGGAAAGACATAGAGGAGTTTGGAACCAACTCTAGAACCAATCTTCTGTGCTTTTTAACAACTCACAAAACATATTTTTTCTGAAAAAAAAATATGTTGACACTTTTAACTCCGTTCTGTGTAGTCACACAGAGCACTGCAAGTAAGAGCAGCGTAACTTTATTCACTGTTACAGATAGCGTATGCAGTGTTACTACGAAGTTATTAGACACAGAATATAAAACGAGATCACATATCCACCCATTTTTGTGCAATCCTCCATCAAATGTAAGTGTCTTCGATATCTGTATTACACAGAGCAGACAACCTTTTGCTTCACTGTATTAATCAGGTCTATTTGGACATACATCAAAAATGTTTCCACATACGCTTTTGTCAAGCTTGAACAGTTATTATTAGAGCTCAATATCAATTACAGTCAAAAGCACTTACAATTTTTTTTATATGCTGGCCACTTTCACTTGATTTTCAGGATCTGGAGTGGTCTGACTCTACAGTCCTACGCACAGTAGACGTTTTTTCCAACATTGTCACAGATGGCATTGCTGCACCATTGTTCTGTAGACATATTGTAGACATATTCTCTCATAATGGAAGTTATAAAAGCACCTGCCAAAAGATTTCCACATGATTGTCAAATTGTCAAATATCTGAGAAACTGTGTGCTCCATGTGTACCTTTCCATGAAATATATTAACATTAGCATGAATTAACAATTTACTTTTGATCCAAGAATTTATGCAGTAACTAGAATTCAGTCCTAAAATTTCCAGGTGGCCTAGTGGTTAGGGCACTGCCAGTGCAATCAGAAGTTTGTGGGTTTGAATCTCAACACTGCTAGTGTCACCACTGAGGTACCCTTAAGTAAGGTACCGTCTCCAACCACTGTTCCCCAGGCAGCCCACATTGGTGGCAGCCCCCTGCTTCACTTGGTGAATCGGTTAAATGCAGAGAAAGAATTTCACGCTTTGTGCTATGCTTTGTTCACTCTAGACTATTAAGGGACATTTTACTTTACTTAAATCAATGTTTTACAACCTCAGGGCCCCCTGCCCATGCAGATGCTGATGTTACTTTTATGAGGTAAGTAAAAAGATGCTATCACGCTGCGGTAACCCCTTCTCCTCGCATCTGGGCACGCACACACGCACCACAAAAACACATGAGCTTAGCGACCGGGTTGACCGACCCTGGAAACTAAAACACAAAACCCTTAAATACACAGACCCAACGAAAAAGAACCAATGACATAACACATGTACTCAATCAAAACGACACTCAGGTAAAACTAATAAACACTCAAGGAAACATAATATTTTAACAAGGGCCACTCTAGTGGCCACCCACCGTCATAAGCCCCCAGCCCTGACAGATGCACAAGTAAAAGGAAGTATCAAATTTTTTTCAACAATTTCTCTTCAGTCTATTATCACACACACACACACACACACACACACACACAGTAATTTCAATTATTAATTTTTATATTTCTCTGACTATCTCCAGTGTTAACTAACAGAATTATCAATACTCTCTCTATATATATATACATACAGTGCCTGGAGGAATTGCAAAAACCGAGAATGAATAATGTTTGGCAGTTAGGAAATACGAGCAGTAACACTTCAACATGAGGATCGAAAGATTCCCTTTTCACCAACATTGTGTTATTATATACTATGTACAGTAGACTGTGACGTCCGGGCCTCTTCCGCCACGCCCCCTCAACCTCGTGCAGGTTGTTTATGTTTGGGGCAGCGCTGAGCAGCGGAGGCTCATTTCATTTAGGTCTGATTGCCTTGGTAACTGCCGTGGCCAAACATAAACAAACATAATTCATGCACGCGCGTTTCCTTTGGTGTGCGCTGTCGTTTTCTTTGGTATAAGCAGGGTAAATACAGTAATAAATTAATTTACTTTACAGTAATAAAAATACAGGGCTTTAAGAAGAATAAAACGAAAAACACAAGAACACTCGAGACTCTCCAAGGAGGAAATTCTGGACTGCAGCGTCAGTCCAGTTGTACTTAGAGACAGGAGGTTTGAAAATCCGCAATGGACTGAAACCGCAACTGCTAATCTGAATCAAACAGGGGGTTACTGTAATAATACAAACTCGCTATCTACCATATAAAAAATTGACCACTACATCCAAAATAAAATATTTTAACAAAAACAAAACATGACCATCCCAACACCCAATATTACATCCAGGGAATGATAGGGTGGTAAAGTGGGGTGGATAACACAGCCGTGAAAAGGACACCAAAACAGGGAAGTCTATTTACAATATTTAATTACAAATATATACAAATATACAAAGATAGCTATATACAACAAATACAGA
>JBBJLS010121260.1:0-17706 GCA_037577275.1 Bryconaethiops microstoma | reverse complement strand
GCAAATAAATTCTTTAAAAATCAGACAATGTGATTTTCTGGATTTTTTTTCTCATTTTGTCTGTCATAGTTGAGGTAAACCTATGATGAAAATTACAGGCGGAGAACTTGCACAATTGGTGGCTGACTAAATACTTTTTTGCCCCACTGTATATAGATGGATATGTATGTATGTATGTATGTATGTGTGTGTGTGTGTGTGTATATATATATATATATATGTATGTATATATGTGTGTGTGTGTATATGTGTATATGGTGATATTGATATACACACAAACATATATATATATATATATGTGTGTGTTTGTACTTTTAATATTATATTGTACTGTTGTATAGTTTATTTCTATTGGTTTTGCTGTTTCTGCTTGCTTCTCTTGTTCTATCCACTTTGCTGCTGTAACAATGTATATTTCCCACCTGTGTTACTAATAAAGGGTTCTCTTATTTTAGTTTATCACATGAATTGCACCCAGTGATTTGATAGGGTTAATATAAATGTTGTTTAAGGCCTCACTTCATGGAAACAACTTAATCTGACCTGTGTCTTCTGACCTATAATTGAAGTTTAATGTTTTGATTTATTCATGTTCCCTGTTTTACAGACTGAGACCACATTGTTCCCATAGGAAGTACAGTGCTGTATGGACTTATACATGATGAACTGTGAGTTGTTGGCCACTTGCAGTGCCCTCGGCTTTTTGGAGGGGGACACCTACCACAAAGAACCAGACTGTCTCGGTGAGTCTGTTTTTGTAGCATATGAGGGACATTCAGAGTTTCTGCACATTTTTAACTTTTATTAAGAATTTGAAAAACAAATTCTATTACTTCTCTACATAGTCAACTGCGATGCAGTTTTCCCAGTGTCGTACCAACTTTTTAATGCCATCTGCAAAAACTGTTTTTGGTTGAACGTATAGTCACTGATGCACCGCTGCTTTCACATCGTCAGCATGAAAATTTTCTTCACCTTAAAGCTTCTCTGAGCTCCAAAAAGGTGGAAGTCAGAGTTAAATTCTCAGACACACTCAATTACTGCTCTCCCAGCCTTCACCGTTTCTATCCAAAATATAATGTACGGAAACTTTTTGAACGTCCCTCATATATTGATGAAATGAACAATAGCAGCTCTACTACCACTATTAATAACAATAATAATAATAATAGTAAAATGAATAGTAATATTGACAGTGAACTTGCTTGTTGTTTTATATTGTTGTTTAACCATATAAAACAACAGGTTAGCAGTAAATCTATTTTACAGCTTTCTTCCTCCTGTTATTTGCCATCAGCGAGACATGTTTTAAATTGGATCCACAAAGCTAAAAAGGAGTTAAAGTTCACAGTCCACCAATTAACTGCGTAATATTCACATACACATTTTAATCAAGTGTGTGATGACCTAGAAATGCGGCTTGCACACTGCTAATTGGGGGGTAAGCTTCCATTGCTTATTAGCTTAAATACATCATATAGAGCGGGTTCCTCAGGTTATGACACAGTTCCGTTCTTACGACACTGACGTAACCCGAATTTTGCTGTAAGTGGAAACACACACTAGCGTCAGTCACTTGCCAATTCCTAACACAGCTGTAAAATCATAATCTAGAACACAAAAACACAAGCCAGGGAAAAGGACATAAATATACTGTACTTGTACACTGTACTCGCCTGGGGGGCGCCAGCTCACTCACTCATGCCGCGTTACTGCGTATTCTTCCGTTGCGCACAAACAAACTAGTTCACCCATGTAATCCGTAAGTACTCAAAAGTTTTTATGGGAGTACGTATCGTAGACTCGAAATGTCGTATGTCGAGACTGTCGTAACCTGTTGTTTAGCGTGAACTTTTCACCATAAACCTTCTCAAAACATTCATAGTCAAAGTAAACTTTGTCATCACTAATATATTCATGCAGACAGTGAGTCAAGACAGTGTGGCTTCAGATTTTAGAAGAAGACCAATAGAATACACATAAATAAACTAAATTAAATGAACTGTAAACTAGAAGTAAAATGTTTAATTTTAGTACAAAGTGTAATTTTTCACATTCACAAAAGCAGGCAAGTGGCGAACAAACAGAATGCTGGAATGCAATTGTGTTTTATATAAGCTCAATGTAAATGTGCAGTCAATCTATGAAAAATAAAGAAACTCTGAGACAATGATCAGGCTGATGATCCATGTGATTAATAATGTCTTCATTTTCGTAACTTTGACAGTGTGTTTTGTATCCTAATTCTGATCCTCCCTTTAGAGAGTGTAAAAGACCTGATCCGCTATCTGAGGCATGAAGATGAGACGAGGGACATCAGGCAGCAGCTGGGAGCTGGACAGATTCTCCAGAATGATCTCTTGCCCATCATTACCCAGCATGGACAGGACAAACCTCTCTTTGACGCCTGCATCAGGTCTGTTTAAAAATACAGCAATAAACAAGTACCATGACTTTGTACCATTTTTTTACAATACACAAAATGTATTGTAAAAAAATAAGTAATTCTTTGATAAATGTTTAATAACCACAATAAACAATAGGCCATTTGCAAAATATGATTAACAAGCCTCTTGGCCAGTCACATTCTACTCCTCAGAACCCAATAAGAATGGTCGTGGCTGCATCATTGGACTTCATTCCTCACTCTGAATTAGGCTTAACTTGATTTAGTTTGCTGTGTTTGCTGACAATCATTTTATAAGAAATTTTACTCCAAATCTACTTCTCAGGCTTATGGTTAACCTGACCCAGCCAGCGCTTCTCTGCTTCGGAAAGATCCCGGATGACCCTGCCTTCCGTCATCATTTTCTCCAAGTTGTGACCTATCTCCAGACATATAAAGAGGTATGTGCTATATGATCCTGATTTTAAAAAAATAAATAAAATTTTAAATACTTTAGAGGCAAATTAGCAGGTGAATAACAGATCTGTTCTTTTCTTAGGCATTTGCCAATGAGAAAGTTTTCACTGTGTTGAGTGAGACTCTGTACAATCTCCTGCAACTGGTAAGTGGGCTCAGATACATTTAGTAAAGACTAATTTAGTTAATTGATTTTGTTCATAATTACAGGTGATATTTGATGCTTCATTAGATTACTACATATAATGCGGTGCAACATAATACGCCAACTGTCAGCACTAAATGGACAAAAGTTTTAGGACACACGTCTTAATCCAGGGTTTGGGCCACTTTCTTCCAGTAAAGGATAATCCTAATGCTTCAGCAGACCAAGACATTTTGGACAACACCATGTCTGTGGACCCAGTTTGGGGAAGAACTTTTTCTATTCCAGCGTGACTGTCCCAGTGCACAAAACAAGCTCCGTAAAGACATGTTGGGATGAGTTCAGTGTGGAAGAACTTGACTGGCCGCACAGAGTCCTGACCTCAAACCCATCCAACACCTTTTAGATGAACTGGTACGGAGATTGTGAGCCAGGCCTTCTCATTAAACATCAGTGTCTGACCTCATAAAAGCTACAGAATGAACGGGCACAAATTCCCACAGAAACTCCAAAATATTGTGGAAAGCCTTCCAAGAAGAGTGGAAGCTGTTATAGCTCCATATTAAAGTCTATGGATGTGATGTCATTTAAGGTCCCTGTTGGTGTAATGGTCAATACTTTTGTCTGTATAGTGTACTTTATTAGGAGCACCTTCCTTCTGTCTGAATTCATTTGTGTTTATTTCAGGCCATATAGATAGCTTACAATTACAGCCTGTAGTTCATCTGTGCCTCTGCATCATTTGTTACCCATTTTACTCTCTTTATGAATAGGTAGATTTTATTTGGGAAGTGGATCTTTTGTAGCTGAGTAGTGATTCTCACATGGTTGTGGCATGTTGATGTGTGTGTTTCACAGACTGTATTGCACACAGGTGGAGTTTTTAAATGCTGCCTCCACTTTAGCAGTCCACTTTATTGCATACATCTAACCTGTTGTTCCAGGTTGTAGACATGGGGGGCTAACAAATGATGCTGAGAAACAGATGGGCTAAAGTTCATAGTTCTAAATTATAAAGTGCATCTGTATCTGCAAGTGGAGAACATTTAGTGTTCCTGCATGAAGTTCCTAATCAAATCTGGAATGAAATTATTGTTTGTACTGAAGGACATCAGGACAACTTATTTTGTCCTGAAAAATGTAGTTGTCTGTGCTCCCCTGAAATCTGGGCATAGTAAAAGCTTGTTTTTCCTATGTGGTTTGCCAAGTGCAAATGTCGTTTGCCGTTTGTGTCAGTGCAAATTAGTCTGTACTGTAGACTTTTTTTGCCTCAGCATCTGGTTCAGAGAAATTCTTCTCAAACTCAATTGGGGGCGGGCACAGCAATATGAGTGGAAGTTAAACTGTTTGAAAACTTCAATCAGTAGAAGTGATCCAAAATTTGTCTTTTATTAATGTCAATTGTAAGTAGGGGATTTTTTTTCTCTCCTGAGAAGTTAATGGTTTGGAGAATTGGAAGTATTAGTTCCTCTAACCATATGTAGTGCTAACATGCTGTTCCGTTTGTCTCTCAGGACTGGGAGCAGAGACAGGAGGAGGATAACCTGCTGGTTGAGAGGATACTGCTGCTTGTCAGGAACGTGTTGCATGTTCCTGCCGACCCCTACGAGGAAAAGGTTCAATTTAACTGGCTTGAGCACCACATATTTTTGAAGTTGGGGCAGCTGGTGGCCTAGTGTTAGTTGCCCCTGCAATCAGAAGGTTGTGGGTTCGAATCCCTGAACTAGTGGCTCTTCTGAGGTACCCTTGAGCAAGGTACCGTCCCCACACACTGCTCCCTGGGTGCTGTGTTCCTGACTGCCCGCTGCTTCACTTGGTTAAATGGGTTAAATGCAGAGGGAAAATTTCACTCTGTATGCTGTGGTGGGTTCACACTTGACTTTGAGAGGCCACTTTACTTTACTTTACTTAAACTGAGGTGTGATGTTCATGTTTCTATATATCACCTCTCATGAATGACTAGCAAAGTGTAGTTACAGTTGTTTCATTCACATACAATCCATCATAGCAGTTCCATTTTAAAAATGTTTATTTCTCCCCTCTCCTGTTTTATGCCAACTGAAGAACGTGGACGATGACGCCAGTGTGCACGACAAGCTGCTGTGGGCCATCCACATGAGCGGGATGGACGATCTGCTGAAGTTCCTGGCCAGTGCCCAGAGTGAGCAGCAGTGGAGCATGCATGTTTTGGAGGTCATCTCGCTTATGTTTAGAGATCAGGTCAGTGAACACATTTACTGTGGAAGTCCCAGAGTTTGTAAGCAAATTTGTATTTTTGTATTATTTTTATAATGTACTTTTTGTATTATACTGTTGTGTTGAATAGCTTTGTTCTTTTGTTTTGCTGCTCTTACCTTTGTTCTGTCCACTTTCCGCTGTAACAATGCAAATTACCCTCTTGCGGAACTAATAAAGGTATCTTATTTGCACAAACAAAATTACATTAATCTCAATGGAATTTGCAGCACGGCTCAGATTTCATGGGCAGGTACATTTCACACATGAAATTTTGAGTCAGGTTCAGCTTTGGTGAACTGACATTCATGTGTTCAGTAACTCTGCTGCTTTGGCTGTGTTGATATCTAAATAGATATTTACTGATTTCTTCTTACACAAATGTAATTGATCAACCAACAAAACATTTGGTGTCTTAGGTTTCATTGTTTTGACACTGGAGCTGCAAAGCTAATTTTTTCCCAATGTTTCTAAGTATGGAAGCTTAAACCTCACTAGTTACCATCGTGCCTAAATAATCACTCACTCGTCAGAAACTGTGTGAAGTTGTTGAGTAATCTCTAATACACTTGCTTGTGTTGTTTCTGACACTGTGTGCCACAGATGTTATCTTAAAAAAAATGACCAAAGTGTGCATTGTTTTGTCTGCAGCCTGGACAGTTAAAAAGGTTTTTCAAAATTGTTTCCGTCGCACTGTTGTTACATTGTTGTGGCCTTTTCTTTTCTATTTTTTAATTAAACTGAACTACTTACCCCACCCCACCCCACCCCCATTTCCTATTTGCCTCTACAGACTCCCGAGCTGCTGGTGAATGCAGGACAGTCACGCTCTGTGCAGGAGAAACAGAAGGACACTAATGAACTGGAGGTTCTCAGACAGAAAGAGCTGGCAGAGAAACGTAGCCGCACTATGCAGAGAGGAAACAGGTGATTACACAGGCTTGTGTGTGCTCTGGATGTTCACATTATTGTTTTTTGTTCTTAGTTGTGCTATCAAAGTCAGATTTGCCCCATAAAAGTTGCATTATGGCTCCAAAATCTTTTCTTCATTTGAAAGATTTGGAGGAAAATCAGGACGGGAAACAATGTAGATCAATCAGACTATATACAATATCAGAATCTGAAAACATTATTAATGCAGGAGGAAATTGTTACGACTAAATAGACTCACAGAGACACAAAGACAAGAAAAATATAAAATATAGTACAAAGTCAATATAAAACTCTCCAGAAAATACTAAATACACTGTGCTATTCAGTGTTCCCACACAGTCATTTGTGGAATTTTTCTTAGAACCGAACTAATTGTTTGCAGAAACCACAAATATCCTCCACATTTTTTAATATATTTTATTTTTTGCTCCTTTTTTTTTCATAGCAATATATAATTTTTCATTTGTATTTTAGTGCTAAATTATTAAGAAAAATATAACTTACTAATTTTGTAAGATAAACATTAATGTGAATTCAGCTACATTTCCATATAAAATAGAAGTATACATTTTTTAGAACTGTCCAGAGAACACAAAGCAACCATACATCTCTCGCAGCTGCAGTCCAGAATTCGCAGCTGCAGAACAGTTTCCCATGTGGAGTATCGAGTGTTTCTCTGAGAGTTCTTGTGTTTTTCATTTTGTTGTTCTTAAAGCCCTGTATTTTTATTACTGTAAATTAAATTAATTTATTACTATTTTTTCTCTGCTTATACAAAATAACGACATCACATACTAAAAAAAACGCATGTGCATGTATTACAGTACAGTCTATACAGGGGTAACATCAGTATTTTACATTCTCGCACTGCAGGAGTTCAGTGTAAAATTTTACAGTACGGATACGGGTTTACCTTTACATTTTTTAAGGGAAATGTTTAAAGAGTTTAAAATGAAATTAAAGTGTTTTGGGAACATATTTGGGGTCATATTTAAGGTTTACACTATAAAAATATAAATTTTCTTTTACCACCTCACACATTCAGGATTTTCACTATACGCTGGTGCTCTTGGAACATAACCCCCGCAACGTTCGGGGGTCTACTGTATACACACAATGCTGTGGTCGAAGTATATTAGGAAAATATACTAAAAAAAATGGGAACTGAAGATCAAAACATCAATTTGTTTGTGTCACCCGACATGATTTGATTGATTAACATATATAAAAGTACTCAATTCTCTCGCTCTCTCTCTGCGCCACAGGCACTCTCGCTTCCGAGGCTCTTATGTAGTCCAGGGGTTAAAGTCCATTGGTGAGAAAGATGTCATTTTCCACAAAGGACTCCACAACGTGAGTAAATGTGGCTCAGTATAGAACTGCTGTTCTCACATCCTTGTTTCTTAGGATTGAAATCATTCATGTAATCATGTATATTCAGAAGTCCTGTCTACATACAGTAATTTTTATTTATTTTTTTATTTATTTTTAATGAAATGTTGTATTTCTGTTTTAACTGACTTTATATGTAAACTTATTCTATAATATCTAATGATTTCAATAAAATACATTAAATATTTTGTCTTTTGGAAGATGCACTTAATTAAAATATAAAGTATTAAATACTTAATTTCTACAGGCGTCTGTCATTTCTTTCCTCAGTTTAAGAACTACTCCCACGATACTGGAAAGGCCACACGGCGCGTACCTAAACGTAAACAAATGGCCCGGGACACAGAGACTTGCCGCCGCTCCGTCCTGAACGTGCGTCTGTTCCTGCGAGAGTTCTGCATCGACTTCCTCGACAACTGTTATAATCGCCTCATGTACCTCGTCAAGGTGGGCAAAGCCAGTTTAATGTTTAAAACCAGATTTGGTACCCTTGTAACTTTGCATCTGCAACTGGCAGCCTAGTGGTTAGGGAGTTGCCCCTGCAATCAGAAGGTTGTGGATTCGAATCCCATCTGCTAGTGTCATCACTGAAGTTCCCTTGAGCAAGGCACCGTCCCCACACTCTGCTCCCCGGGCATCCCTCATTGGTGGCAGTCCCCTTCTTCATTTGGTGAATGGGTTAAATACAGAGAGAGAATTTCAAACTGTTCTCATGTGATTATAAGGGGCATCTTAACTTTACAGTTCCTGGATGGGGGAAAATAAGAAAATCACACTGACGCTCATTAGTTGAGGATATTCAATAGTGTGTATTGTATAGAATGTGTGTGTCTGAGCACTTTTTGGCTTTCCACCTACAAAATATGTGTAAGTGATCTTGTGATTAACATATTAAGCATCCTTTTGTATTTCCAATTGGGTATCTACTACTCCTATAGAGCGCAAAAAAAACATCCATCCGTATTCTGTAAATCAATTGAAAGGTTTTGGTGTCAGGAATCATGTTTCTACGAGTCATTTGGTACACCTTTAATACACCGTTATGCTGTACACTTGTTTTCAAGCCATCTGAGAGAGGATTATAAAGAGCATGCAAATAAAATAATTACATCAAAATTTCCAGAGAGCATCTCTTCAGATCCCTTGGCTGGTCTGAATTCTCTGCAGCCTGATGTTTACTAAAGTGCAGGAACTGTTGAACGACAGAAGTGCCGCAGGGTTGAGATTGGTGCCGTTTTAATTGAACCAATGAATTGAACTGTGTAAAAACAATTAATGCCCAGTTGTTGTTTTTTTGTTGTTGTTGTTTTTAATTACAAGGGTTTTTTTGTTTGTTTGTTTTTTTTGTTTTTTTTTTATGTTCCAGCTTGACAGACAAATGCAAATTGTGATATGTACCATAAGTTACTTGATATCATATTATGATGTGTTTTTTCTTTGAGGCTTTGAGGCTTAAATGGCTAAGTAATGAAAGCCGCTGTTGCTTGTTTTTAAAATAACACATACTTCTCTATAAACAAGGACTAAAGCATCGATCCGGCTTTAGATACTGTAGCTTTCTTTTCCTTATTTATTTATTTGATTATCCATCTGTCAATGTTCTGTTGTCTTGTCCAGGAGTCCCTGATTCGTGAACATGCACAGCAGCACGATGAGACTTACTACATGTGGGCGTTGAGCTTCTTTATGGCCTTTAATCGTGGCAACAGCTGCAAGCCTGAGCTGGTCTCCGAGACTTTGTCCGTCCGTACCTTCCATTTCATAGAGAAGAACATCACCAACTATTACGAAATGATGCTTACTGACAAAAAAGAGGCGACGTCATGGTCTCGCAGGTCAGTCCATTCACAGCACTGCTGGTCCTCCACGGTTTTTAAATAGAAGTGTTAAATGAGCACAGTTACATTAATAAATAAGGCTGGTTGGTTAGTTGGTTGTTTATTCATTTGCATTCCACATATTCTAGGATGCATTTGGCTTTGAAGGCCTATCAAGAGCTCCTGCTGACTGTGAATGAAATGGACAAGTCAAAGAACGAGAACATTCGCCATAGTGCCAGCGTGATCAAGAGTAAGAAACTTCTTGAACATGTATGGAGTTGTGTTGACCACTAGAAGGCCTTTTATGTGTTCATGTTCGTTCATGCACTATTTAATATGTTTGTTAGGCTTTAGAGGTTTTCATATTTTGTTGTCATTTTGCTAAGCAGAGTAAATAATATTAAATTATATTTCACTTCCATGGTAAAAAAAGATAAAATAGGATTCATGTCATTTCAGCCATACACACACTGAACAGTAAAATGAAACAAGGTTCCTCCAAGACCATGGAGCAACACAAAGAATAAATACTGAAACAACACAAGACTACACAAGTGCAAGACAGGAGAGAGATCAAGAAAAACATGAGCAACAATACAGTATCCCGGGACAAAACAACACAGTAAACTGGAGCTACAGTACTAGATTTGAGTGAATATAGTGCGTTAAGATGCTGTATTCTAGCAGCAGAGTCACAAAAAAATACAAATATCCAGGTAAATAATTGTGCAAACAATAGCAGAAATGGGGTTGAGAAAGAACAGTATACAACAAATGATATTTACAGTGGCAGTTGGTGTTTTACATTATTTTTGTATTGGGTGTAACAGTTCAGTGTGTATGTGTTGTGTTTGTGGAAGGGGGAAGTTCAGTTCAGAAGTGTGTTTGTGTGTAGGTACAGTTTATGATTCATATGGAACTAAAAACATACCTTTTCTTTCATTACTACTGATTCATATTAAAATACAGGCATAGCTCACTTTACAAAACCCAAACGTGGTCTGCATCCCCAAATGGAATTTCTTCTCTTATTTCACTGAACTGCACTTGAGTCAGTATCTACTCTCTGCCTTCACTGTTTGTAGGTAATATCTTCTACCTGATGGAGTTCAGAGAAATCTTCCTCACTCTCCTGCGGAAGTTTGATGAGAGGATGCAGCCGCGCTCGTTCCTGCGCGACCTGGTGGAGTCAACGCATCTGTTTTTGCGGATGCTCGAGCGCTTCTGTAGCGGCCGCAACAACCTCCTGGTGCAGGTGAGCGGGCGGGTGGGCTTTAACAGTTCATCTCTAGACATCATGTGTGTCATCGTCAAATCGAAACACCTTGTTCTTCCTTTTGGCCAATACGGTAAATTTACTTTTACAGAGTTGTGCTTCTGTATCCTCACACATCAGCAGTACTGTGCTGGAGCAACCATTCATTCCTTCATATTTTACTTTGAATCAGCTTGTTGGTGTGAAAGTACTATTTTCTGTCTTTGTCATATTGAGTACATTGAATGAAAGAAATGGCAACAAATGCTTTACTGTGACAGGCTGGAAAGTGCCTAAAGATACAAGGATCCTAGATAAAGGAGCTTCAACCACTCAGCATTCAGCACCACCAGTATACTGATCACCAGATCATCTGGAATCATCTGCTCCTGTTTCTTCACTGGTTCAGGACTTCAGTTAGATGCTCTTTGTTCTGCTTGAATGATTCATGCGTAGGTCACTGTGTGTCTTAACAAACTGTCCCCTGAAACTGGTCCGGTTCAGGGCCTGATGTCACTGTAGTTGATAATGCTGGTGTATGACTAGTGTCTCACTGTGCCCACCCAGGAGGCCAGAATCCTCATGCTCCAAGAACAAGCTGTACAAGGAATATTTCCTGTTATTGATAAAATACATTACATATACATATGCATTATCAATAGTGTGTGCAAATAAAGAATTTAAGGTATTTAACAAATCATGTCAGCTGTCTTGGCCTCAGTGTAATTATTAGTGTTATATTTACTGAAATGTGTTCTTTATTCCTCTCCTCTAGAAAAAGAAAGCAAAACGGCCAAAGCAGAAAAAGAAACCCAGTCCTCAGATGGAGAATACGCCTGAAATGCTGGAGGAGACGTGGAAAATAGTGTCTGAAGAACTCAAGGCCTCTGGGTTTCAGGTAACTTCTTCACGGCAGGCGTGAATGCATCATCCCCCTACATTGATTTCATAAGTGCAATACTTCTTGAAACTGAAATTAAGTCTTGCTATGTCAATTTTTATGCAGCCAGTACTTATGTTTTTTAATTCATTTAATTTAATTACATTCATTTGGCAGATTTTATCCAAAGGAACTTAGAATATATGGAAACATTTTAAGTTTCAGGACAGTCTGATTAAACAGCCAATATAGATTATATTATTGAGCAAATATTTTTCAAAATGTGATTTGATTAAAAGATTCAGGTGTGTAGTGCAGAAGATGATCCCATACAGGATGTCCGAGATTGTGGACTGAGATTTACATAGAAACGGTCCTTACTGAAGACATTCTGTCAGTAACAATGTCTGTGTGGTTACAGTTGTCCGAGGCTCTGACGGAGGGCGCTGTGCCGTTCGATGCGGCTTCAGAAATTCCTGTTACAGAGCAGCAGACTGAAGCCATGATCCGTATTCAGGATGCTCTACTTGGCCGCACTGGGCCAGAGTCACTGGGCTTACTCCGGGCTGCACGGTCTGTAATACAGTTCTGTGCAAAACACTAACAAAAATGGAGGAAGTAGCTTTTCCAATTTTTTTGTTGTTTGTTTTTACAATTACAATTTCTTTATTGTCTTTGACATTAACACAGTAAAATCACTGTTTAGTTCTTGCCTTTTCTCTTTGCCAAAGCTACAAAACTAAAGGAGCAACTTGCAATAAAGCCATAGGCCACACATTCACTCCCCTTGTTGTGATGTGAACACTTGTTGCCACTTTAACCTTTAAGGTGTTCAAACCACCTGTGGACAAAAAGGACTTTAATATGAGGTTTTGTCAACAGTTTGAAAAAGGAGGACTGTCAAACTGATATTTAAAACCTTCAAACCTTATTATTTTAAATTATTTAATTAATTTTTTGTGTAGCGACTTAAAAAAAAAAATCTAATTTAAAAATAAGCTAAGGAACTCAACCCTCGTTTCTAAAGATTTCAATAGAAGACCAAATGGTGGCCTAGTGGTTAGGGAGTTGGCCCTGTGATCAGAAGGCCGTAGGTTCGAATCCCAGGATGTCTGGTGGCACCACTGAGGTATTCTTGAGTTAGGTATCGTCCCCATACACTGCTCCCCGGGCGCTATGTTCCTGGCTGCCCGCTGCTTTATTTAGTGAATGGGTTAAATGGGTTTAAAATGGATTTAATGTGTTTAAAAGGGTAAAAAATGTTAAATGGGTTAAATGCAGAGAAAGAATTTCACACTATTCACTCTGTGCACTGTGGTGTGTTTGCATATGACTAATGGTCACATTACACTTTACACAAGGTGTCCAAGTGTTTTATGGTGAATATTTTTGAATCTTTATTAATATTGAATCTTTGCTATCTGTCTTGTTTCGTTTTTACCCTCTCCCAGTGAGGTGTGGCCGGAGGGAGATGTGTTTGGTTCTTCTGAGGTTCAGCCTGAAGAGGAGCTGGAGCTTCTGAAGCAGATCCTCTTCGCTGAGCTTCCCAGTAAGTTATTTGTGAACCGAATGTTTTTTGTGAACCAGTGTAACAGACCTCAATATTAGTAGGACAGCAGATCATTTAGAAAATATCACCTCAGTCTTGGTATATGTTAAATAGACTTTTCTTCTGTCTTGTCTAGGACCTGCTCAGGCAGAAGCTGCTGTGGATGATGACGAGGATGGAGCAGAGCTGGAAGAGGAGGAAGAGCTGGAGTATGTGCGTGTGTCTGAAACTGAGTTCAACTTCTTAGACTTCATTAAGAGGTCGGTGCACTGCTTGAGCCTACAAATGCAGTCAGTTATCCAGTGTGATGTCTGAAGTTTTGTAGAAATTTTAATGTTGCATGGTATCTTGTTTTTTTGTTGTTGTTTGTTTAATCCCCCGCTTTTTGCTGGGTTACGTTCCAAGAGCACCTGCATATTGTGAAAAACCACATTGTTCTGTTTTGGTTTAAAAAAAAAAAAAAAAAAAAAAAAAGCCTCTTTTTCTAGTGTAAACTTTACCACTTTGATTTCATTTTAAATTCCTCTTAATCCATTCTCTAAGAGTGTGAGTGTGTGAGAGTGAGAGAGGCGCGCGCGCAGAACGGCCTTTCTGGACTTTTCAAGAGAGGGAGAGCTTTTAGAAGAATGAAACGAGAACAGGAGGGCAGCAGCCAATAACTGGAAATTTTGCTGAAATTATATTTGGATTACTATTTATTAGTAAATAATATATTTTTAGTAATTTAGAACTAAAATGCTTTTTTTTTAAAAAAAAAAAAAAAAAAATTGCCACGAAAAAAGGAAAAAACAAATTTTACGAATATTTGCAGTTTCAGCAGTATTGTGGAGATTTCTGCGTAATGTGGAGAGTTTGGTTCTCAGAAAAAATCCACGTGTGACTGAATCCGCGACTCCTGATCCACTTAAAACTGGGGGATTACTGTATTGTGATACATGGTGTGTTGGTATTACTGAATCATAAACAACCGAAAAAGCAAAAACAGTGTCCTGTTTTTTTGGGCATTGGACAAGTTCTGGCACTGTATATGTAAGTACATATACTCTGCTGAAAGCAAACATCTGCTCATTTTAATGCAGATTTATTTGCTGTATTTAATGTATGAGGGGGGAAAACGCAACATAAAATGTAATATTTTTACCACTTATGAATAAAGAAAAAACAACTGAAGTCTAAATAGCTAATTGGCCAATTGTTTAGGGATGCACAGTTAAATAAAAAAAAAAAGAAAGAAATGGGCTGACACATTAACTGATGGGTAACATCTTCCTGTGGCACGTAGTAATACGTGCCACAGAGTGAGATGGGCTAAAAACATGGATTAATTTGAAACATGTTAGATATTATACATTATTTGGCAGACGCTCTTATCTATGGTCAGTTACAACAGTAGGTCAGATTAATGCTGGGACGCTAAATTATTCGCTGTAAATAATGGCCGTGATTCTAACATCAGACCCATAACACAGACATTTCCCTTTTACTGGCAGATACTGATATAGCCTACCTCAAAAATGTATGGTTTTGTTTTAAATATTTCCAGTTACAGCCAAGCTTAGATACTGCTATTACTTTTAACATGAGATCTGAGATCTTTGTGGACACACTTGGTCAAGCGATTTTATTCCCTTTTTGTCCTAATTTACACACGTCTTATTTGAATGCCTTAGTAAGTAAGGTAATACTAAGATGTGTTTGGATATCTGACCTTTTCTTTGGGGACCATAATTGGATACCATGCTCAAAAATGCTCAGTAGAAACTCCTACAACCCCCTTCAAGGTGTTTTTTAGGAAGTACTTAGTATACAAACACCCTCCTGTATGTCACAAATTCCAAGGGTCATTTACAATGCCATAATTAACTGGCTGATTTTCTCTTCACCAGGTTTGCAAACCCAAACATCATCCGCCCATACCTGCTCCTGCTGCGCTCGTACACCACAAACACGCCTCACACCAACCACTGCGTAGCGCGAATGCTCCATCGTGTGGCTGTGGACCTGAAGATGGATGCTCTCCTCTTCCAGCTCTCAGTATTTTACCTTTTTAATAAGATCCTGACCGACCCAGCGGCCGCTGCCTATAAGGTACTTTAACAAAACGCACCCCATTCATGGCTGTCATACATTAATATTGCTGTCATACACTGCATGTCCAAAAGTTTGGGGACACCTGCTTATCCACATTTTCTTTTTAAATAAATGTTATTTAAATCAGTGTTTGTCACCCTTTACTGCAGTAGGGACCTCTACTTTTATGGGAAGGCTAGATGCTGAAACATGGCTCTGAGGATTTAATTATATTGAGCCACAAAAGCATTAGTGAGGTCAGGTACAGATGTTGAATGGTCAGTTGTGGATCTCAAACACCACTCCAGCTCATCCCAGAGGTTTTGGGTGGAGCTCCATCACTCCAGAGAATACAGGTCCATTGCTCACAGCCCAGTGCTGAGGGGCTTCATACCCTTGTAGCCTACACTTGACTTTGAGCTTAATCAGGCTCCTGTGAGCTACTACAGAGCTCCATTCTGTTGATCGGTGCTTTCTGAGATTTTACAAGCTGTGTCCATGAAACTTTTAAAAATTGGAAGCTGGCCTTGTTGGTAGTGAGGAAACAGACAGGGCTGCTAAGAGAGCCCATAATGCAGAACTCTAGGGATGTCACGAATATAGCTTTTGATGGTACGATTATCGGCTGGGAAATAATCACGGTTTTTCGATTGTCATCGTTATTTCGCATGTTTTAATTTCACAATGTAGACAATCACATTCTTTAGAGGTTTTTACCTTTTGTTTACTGATGTCTTTTTTTTAAAAAGACACAAAAACCATAAACAAATAAGACTGAAATAAATGCAAAAACAAAGTATAAACAAATGGATACTGCCTTTTGAAACAAATAATAATGTAAACAGTGATGCATCCTAGATAAAACAAAAATCTGTATCTTTAGAATTAAATTGATCTTACATATTAGCGAATTTGACATATTAGCGATTAGACATGATCAGATAGTCTATACGTTCAATAGATAGTCTATTGTTCATTATAAACATTCTAAAAATTGTTCTTTTTTTTTTTTTTTTGTAAAAAAGTGAAGAACCCCCATCATGTCAGTTTTGTGGTTTGGCCTCATCAGTGAAACATATTTTACTTTGTTGTTCTGCTCTGAGTAACACAAGGCAACGATTTTACAGTCATTTTTTACCCCACATAATTAAAAAAAATATCAATTATTGATTTAAAGAATCTTTTTAGGTTTATTTGTTTATTCCATTTGTTTGTTTATGTCTCATGTCTTCAAATAATTTATACTGTTTAATATGCCTTTTTGCCATGACAATACCATTGTTGTTGATGTGGCATTAAACTTAAAACAACTACTACTACTGTGAGCACCTTGAATATACTGAATCCAATCATTAGAAGGAGCGTCTACATACTTTTGGCCATGTCGTGTCTCTCAGTCTTTTGAACTGCTGAAGTTCTGTTGGATCTGCTTTAAAAAGCTGTTAATGTAAATCTTTCTTTCTCTGTTTTTTGCTTTTCCTGTCAGGAACTAGTTACCTTTGCCAAGTATGTTCTGAACCGGTTCTTTGCCCTGGCAGCCCAGAATAATAAAGCCTTCATTGAGCTGCTTTTCTGGAAGAATGTCGGTGCTATTAGAGAGATGACTGAAGGCTACAGCAAAGATGGGTATGTGGGAGAATTAATGTTATTTCTAGTGGTTTTATCCCAGTTTGACTAGAATCCATTTTATTTGCAATAATAAATGAGCCTATGTTCTTCAGTCCTGTTGGGTAAGAATCCCATATGCTTCATCGATTCTTATAAAGCTGCTTGGGACTGCAGAGTGTGTAAAGCTGCAATGAGGGCCATTGTATAGTTCCATATGTGCATAGCAGAGAGGCCATTTCATGTCATACTGAAAATGCATTGGCCAGTGTTGATACAAATAGAGTTCATTATTTCTCCTTTAAAAACCACTGAGCTTTAAAATTAAGCTCGTCATTTGACAAGCAGTTATTAGGCTTCAACTACTCTCCACTAACCTGCACTAACAAATACTCGACCTGTAAGCTATGTTGTTTACAAAACTGGATTAATTTTGTTCTTTCTCTGACATCATATCCATTTGATGCCAATATTGTAGTATAGTTGTGATTTCTTCTGTGATTCTGAAATTTTGGAAGCAGTAATAATCAAGAAAACTCTTCTATGAGTAGATGTGCTCAAATGTTTAACTTGCAGATTTTGTATGAGTGCAGATTTTGAGTCCACTTGTCTTCTCTTTACCACAGTGAGGGCTCTAAGAAAAAAGTAATATGGACACCCCAGGAAGAAGAGGAGCTTCTTCAGTTGTACCACGAGCACAAAGACTCTGGAGGTGTGTCTCTGTACATTTACATCACATTAACATTTACAGAACTTATCCAGTATGTGGGTGCTACAAAGAAAGTGAGCCACTCCATCCAAAGATCCAGGCTTTCTTGTATTTTAATGAACAGTCTAGAACAGTTCTACAGGCATCCTGAAAGACTTTCAAAGACTCATTTTCAGTCCAGTCCCTGAACCTGACCAGTTTCAGAGGAATGTTTCTGTTTGTTAAGACACACAGTGACCTACGTATGAAT